>CAUYPK010064428.1:0-11339 GCA_963574355.1 Loris lydekkerianus
ACATTTTTACAATAATTAAATCATAATTTTTAATTTGGTAATTGCAAAATAAAACCAAAATTAAAAACAACTAAAAAATTACAACATTGGCAAACAAAAAAAAAAACAAAAAAAAAAAAAAAAAAAAAAAAAAAAAAAAAACTGACAATGTCAAGTACTAACTAGCAAGAATGCAGAGCAACACGAACTCATATTCATTACTGGTCAGGCAAGATGGTACAGCCATTTTGGAAAACAGTTTGGTGGTTTCTTACTAAGTTAAATATACATTTTTCATACTACAAACTAATCCTACTCCTAGACAATGACCCAAGCAAAATGAAAACTTATATTCACATAAAAACCTGTGGGTGAATATAATGATATTTTAGGGCTGCTAATTATGATCCTGACTGGTTAACAAAGAAGCAGCCTCATTCATGATCGCCAAAAGCTGGAAAGAGCCAAATGTTCTTTTAAGTGAAGAAAGGATGAGTAAACAAAATTGTGGCATATTGATACAACAGAACACCATTCAGCAACAAGAAGACAGCTGCAACAATATGGATGAATCTCAGAAGCAATAATTGAGCAAAAGAAGTCAGCCCAAAGCCTACTATCTCAAAGGTTAATTCCATACACAGGAAAGGCAAAACAACAGAGGCAGAAGACTGGTCAGGGGCTGCCAGCAGGGGTGGGAGGGGAGGCTGACTACAAAAACCACAAGGGAGTTTAGGAGTTGACAGAACTGGTCTATAGCTTGATTGTGGTTACACAACTATATGCATTCATTAAAACTTACAGAACTTTACTCTAAAAAGGATATTTTATTGTACATAAATTATACTTTAATTAAAAAGCTAATTCATAAAAGTATAACAAAATTTTCTGGCTAAAAGGTAAGTAATCAATACATGGGAAAGTAATAGCTAACAAAAAGCTAACTAGAATATCTGAGGACAAACTAAATGATTAAGGTAACATACCTGTAATTAGGCCGGGTACAGTTGCTCATGCCTATAATTCTAGCACTCTGGGAGGCCACGGCGGGTGAACCCATCCCTACTAAAAACAGAAAAATTAGGCATTCTGGCAGGCACCTGTAGTCCCAGCTACTTGGGAGGCTGAGACAGGAGAATCACTTGAGCCCATGAATTTGAAGTTGCAGTGAACATGATGCCATGGTACTCTAACCAGGGCAACAGAGTGAGACTATTACAAAAAAGAAAAGAAAAATATCAAAAAGTTAAAAATTAAAAAACATATATGTGTTAATTATTTGTAAACAATAAAAAAGAAAATACACAGGGTGGCACCTGTGACTCCATGGGTAGAGCACTGGTCCCATATACGGAGGGTGGCAGCTTCAAACCCAGCCCCAGCCAAACTGCAACAAAATTTAGCCGGGTGTTGTGGCGGGCACCTATAGTCCCAGCTACTTGGGAGGCTGAGCAAAGAGAATCGCCTAAGCCCAGGAGTTGGAGGTTGCTGTGAGCGTTACGCCACGGCGATAAAGGGAAACTCTATCTCTAAAAAAAAAAATACTCAGTAAAATATGCAAATACAGAACAAAAAAGTATTTTCTCCAGTAGTTCAAACTGTAATGCTATTTTTGGTTCTTCTGGCTCTCATAGCTATGTGGAAACTAAATTACAATTCTTTTCTATACAACAAGATCTCTGTTGCTATATGACAAGCACTCTATCTTCTACCAAAACAGAAAGCCCCTAGAAATCATCCCAGTGCCTGTGTCACAGTGGAGAAGAGCGAACATGACATCAGTATAAACGTCTGGTTGAGGAAGACTGTTAGAATTAGCTGATTGTGGCAAGACCTGCAGAACACGAGAGCACGAAGGAACTGCCAAGGCTGCCTGGGGCAAGGAGGCACAACGACAACGCCTACAAACAAGAGATACTACTCTGTTCAACTAAATTTGATAAAGTTGACTCTCATCCAAGAAAATGGAGATAACAGTACTCAGCTCATGCATTGGGAGGATAAAATGTAATAATGCAAGTAACTCGCCATGATAAAAGCACTTCAGCAACAGGTAGTGTTCAATTACCGCAGTGGACATTGTTAGAGCCACAAAGGACAAATCCGTTGGAAAATATATCTTGAGTACTTTATTATTTGCAAAGCTCTTTAGAGATTACTAAACTCTAACACTTTCATTCTACTTATTTTAAGCTAGCCTGAACTGTAATCACGTAAGTTATATTTGCCAAAAGTTCATATTAGTAAGCTGCTTAGACTTAGAATAAAGTCTCCATAGAAACAGCATCACGTACACGGACAGTTAAGGTCCTGACTAGGTTTGCAAATGCCTATTCAGCCTATAATGAACTGAATATCTATGGTCAGAGTGTTTTCTAGTCTAGGAGAAAATGCAGAAGAAAGGACATTTGTTGCCCTGTTTCTAGACTGGCTTACTATAGATCATTCATTCTCAATATGAATGGACACAATACCTGTATTACCTCCACCTTCCTGTATTACCTCCACCTTCTGAAAGGAGCAGAAAATGGTTCTTGGTAGGTATAAAAAGTCAATGTTTTTTGTCCTCCCAAACTCAACCCTATGGGAAAAAAAATTTATTCTTTTATATTGATTTCCTTCTATTAGGAAGAACTTAAATTATTCAGGCTAATCAATTTAATTAACATTGTTTGCTATTAACTAGTTAAATTTAAGTTTAATTTTTGTCTGAAAGGGGCAAAATAATGAAAAATGTTCTAGAAATAATGCTCAAGATAAGTCTTGAAACAGGCAAAGTTTACATTTAGTCTTTCCCTACCTCCCTTTCTGTAATCCTCCTCCCCTTTACTCTTCACCCTAAATCAAAACTACTTTACCTGTGCTCACCCGAAGAAAAGTCATCATACTTTCTTGAGCCTAAGATCTCACTAGGTGTTAGGAAAGTCACTCACTGATTAACCTGCCCAGAGTTACCTATACTTTTACAAAATGAGAAAATGACTTTCTACAAAGGGGATTTTATGCATAATACATGGGAAAATGCTGAGGATTATGGCGGAGGTGGGCACAGACTCAATATCCGCTTCTAACACCCTGAACCACTGCCCTTGGATTGAGTGGGACTAGCTACACATTTGTTGAATAGGACAATTTCTCATCTATATACACAGGATTACCTGGGTCAAACATTCCTCTTGAAATGCTCCTTTAGAACAAAGACATCTTTTTACTTTCATTTTCATAAATCATTTCAAGTAATTTTGGCCTAATTCCCACCTCAAAGTAATGTTCCTGCTAAATAGTGTATACACAATTAAGCATAATATATAGGCACTGCGCACAACTTCTACCTATCTGAAAAACTAGAGTGCAGACCACTCAACAGAACATTTAAGGTATCAATACAACCCCTACCTCGTATTTCATGTTTATGACCTCTTTCTATACATCATTTAAGGTATCCATCAATATACTCCCTACCTCATATTTAGCATTTATAACCCTTTTCTATACATCATTTAAGATACCCATCAATATACTCCCGAATATTTCAGGTTTATGACATCTTTCCATACCTCATGATCTGTAATTAGAACAGGACTCCTTGTTGTCCCCATAAATATGGTGCACTCAGAGGGTAGGGTAAACTTGATCTGGTTGTTAAGAGGGGAGATGACAGAGATCAGAAGATGCTCACAGTTCTCCCATCTTTAGTAAGTCCCCCCGTCATGTGACCCAGGGCTGCCTGAAACTAGCATGGAGGATGGGGGAGGCTCACCCTACCTGGTACAGACCTGTGAGGCCAAGCCAGTCTACTGTCCTCCAGGTTCCTCCCTCATCCACACCTTTGAAATAAGTGAGGTATCTCCTCTCCCTAACCTTAACCCCTCTTTATTCCTCACAATGTACATTTTGTTTTTCAACTTATGGTATTTTTTTAATTCATATTTCAATTATACTACTCAGGTCTGACATCCCAGAAAACAGCCCTGTGCCTCCTATTTAGTTTCTACTTCTGGTAATAAACATCCCTGGACTACATCCTAAATGATTACTATGTAATCTCTACTAAATTTCCATGTATCTTATTTTATATCCATCAGTTGTCTCAGGACTACATATCAGAGTAATTACGATTCTTTAAATGGAAAAATATTTGTGCAGCCGTAAATGTAATATGGCTGAGAGGGTATAACTCTGTCCCTCACCCCAAAAGAGGTCCTACAGCCTTTGCTCTCATGTTCACATTACACTTGTTCTTTCTTGTGTCTCCAAGCACCTTCCCCTCTAGCACAAAGTAGAAGTGAAGACCTAAAGCCGGTTCACGTTCCCTCTCCTTCCTTTCCTCCTCAAGGCTGCATTTCAGAAATTTTTCAGGCACTCTTTGACTTGACTTTCCTTTTCTAGTTTCAACACTTAATTTTTAAAATGTTCTCCCAGCAATTTATTCATTCCATAGTTTAAAATCTTTTAGTGTTTGCAAAAGTAGTCTGAAGGAAATCTAGAAATTCTAGAATTCCCAGTACAGTTACTTCACATTACTGAGAGAACATAATAATGCTTCTCACAATAGAAGCTTCAACACAAGCCTGAGTGCCATCGTGCTTAGACAGATGGCCTTGTCCCAGAACATGCAGGACTCAAGACTTTTCTAGGTAAAACTCTAATCACAACCTTCATTGCCAGACCTGTCAAAAGTGACTTAACTTCACTTATCATCACAGATCAGGAAATGTTACAGATAAGGCACCATGCTAGGTTTGTCTTAAAGAGCTTGTGTGGGCTCTATAAAGTTAACTGTAATTCCTAAAGCTGTTTGGGCATATCTGAAAATATATCATTACAGTCAAAGTCTTGGTAAAATAACCAGCATCTCTAAGTGTGTCCTGTTATAAAAGAAAGCAGATTTTGTTGAACTTACGTTCATATTACTTGCCATAAACTAAGAATACTCAATAGTTCTTAAATTCTGTAGAAATGAAGTAGAGAAAAAAATAAATGTTATAAATTTCACTCACAAAAATATACTTTATCAAATTTGCTGTAAGCTATAAATAGCTCAAAAAGAAGAACAAAACTGGAAAAGGAAGAACCATTCCAATCCCGAAGCCAGCAGAAGAAAAGAAATAACCAAAATCAGAGCAGAATTAAATGAAATTGAAAACAAAAGGATCATACAACAGATCAATAAATTAAAAAGTTGGTTTTTTGAAAAGATTAAAAAAAAAAAACAACCCTTTTGGCTAACCTAATCAGGGGAAAAAAAAAGAGTAAAATCTCTAATTTCGTCTATCAGAAATGATAAAGATGAGATAACAAAAGACTCCTTGGAAATTCGAAAAATTCTTAATGAATATTACAAGAAACTTTATTCTCAGAAATATGAAAATTTGAAGGAAATTGACCAATACTTGGAAGCATGTCACCTTCCAAGACTTAGCCAGAATCAAGTGGAAATGCTGAAGAGACCTACATCAAGTTCTGAAATAGCGTCAACTATACAAAATCTCCCTAAAAAGAAAAGCCCAGGACCAGATGGCATCATGTCAGAATTCTACCAAACCTTTAAAGAGGAACTAGTACCTATATTACTTAACCTTTTCCAAAATATAGAAAAAGAAGGAATACTACCCAACACATTCTATGAAGCAAACATCACTTTGATACCAAATCAGGAAAAGACCTAACAAGAAAAGAAAATTATAGACCAATATCACTACTGAATATTGATGCAAAAATATTCAACAAGATCCTAACAAACAGAATCCAGCAACACATCAAACAAATTATACACCATGACCAAGTGGGTTTTATCCCAGGGTCTCAAGGCTACTTCAATATACATAAATCTATAAATATAATTCAGCACACAAACAAATTAAAAAACAAAGACTATATGAGTCTCTCAATTGATGCAGAAAAAGCTTTTGATAATATCCAGCATCCTTTCATGATCAGAACACGCAAGAAAATTGGTATAGAAGGGACATTTCTTAAACTGATATAGGCCATCTACAAGAAACCCACAGCCAATATTGTATTGAATGGAATTAAACTGAAATCATTTCCACTCAGATCAGGAACCAGGCAAGGTTGCCCATTGTCTCCACTGCTTCTTAACATTGTAATGGAAGTCTTAGCCATCGCAATTAGGCAAGAAAAGGCTATCAAGGGTATCCATATAGGGTCAGAAGAGATCAAACTTTCACTCTTCCCAGATGACATGATTGTATATCTGGAAAACACCAGGGATTCTACTACAAAACTCTTAGAAGTGATCAAGGAATACAGTAGCATCTCAGGTTACAAAATTAATACAAATATGTAGCCTTTAGAGATACCAACAATAGTCAAGCTGAAAAAACAGTCAACAACTCTATTCCATTCACAGTAATGCCAAAGAAGATGAAATATTTGAGAGTTTACCTAACAAAGGATGTGGAAGATCTCTACAAAGAGAACTATGAAACTCTAAGAAAAGAAATAGCTGAAGATGTTAACAAATGACAAAACATACCATGCTCATGGCTGGGAAGAATCAACATTGTTAAAATGTCCATACTACCCAAAGCAATATATAATTTTAATGCAATCCCTATTAAAGCTCCACTGTCATACTTGGAGCTTTGTCATACTACAAAGATCTTGAAAAAATAATACTCTTTCATATGGGATCAGAAAAAACCTCGAATAGCCAAAACATCACTCAGAAATAAAAACAAAGCAAGAGGAATTACACTACCAGACCTTGGACTATACTATAAATTGATAGTGATCAAAACAGCATGGTACTGGCACAAAAACAGAGAGGTAGATGTATGGAACAGAAGAGAGAACCAAGAGATTAACCCACCTACTTACCGTTATTTGATATTTGACAAGCCAATTAAAAACATTCAGTGGGGAAAAGATTCCCTATCTAACAAACTGGCTGTAGACCTGTAGAAAACTAAAACTGAACCCATACCTTTCACCATTAACTAAGATAGACTCTCACTGGATTAAAGATTTAAACTTAACACATGAAACTATAAAAATGCTAGAAGAAAGTACAGGGAAAACTCTTGAAGAAATTGGCCTAGGCAAATATTTTATGAGGAGGACCCCCCTGGGCAATTGAAGCAGCATCAAAAATACACTACTGAGACCTGATCAAACTAAAAAGCTTCTGCACAGCCATGAACACAGTATAAGTAAAGCAAGCAGACAGCCCTCAGAATGGGAGAAGATATTTGCAGATTATGTCTCCAACAAAGGTTTAACAACCAGAATCCACAGAGAACTCAAACATGTAAGCAAGAAAAGAACAAGTGATCCCATCTCAGGGTGGGCAAGGGACTTGAAGAGAAACTTCTCTGAAGAAGACAGGCTGTAAGCACGGCCTACAGACATATGAAAAAATGGGCCAGACATGGTGGCTCACACCTGTAGTCCAGCGCTGTGGGAGGCCGAGGCGGGTGGATTGCCTGAGCTCAGAGGTTTGAGACCAGTATGAACAGCAGTGAGCCAGAGTAAGACCCTGTCCCTACTAACATCAAAAACAGCCAGACGTTGTGGTGGGCGTCTATAATCCCAGCTACTGGGGAGGCAATGGGAAAGAGCACCACCAGAGGAAGAAGAAAATGAACAAAAAAGAAAGAGTACTTCAAATGAAGAAGAATGAACAAGCAAGCAAGCAGAAATTAAAAAGAAAAAAAGAAAAATGAAAAAAATGCTCATCATCCTTAATCACCAGAGAAATGCAAATCAAAACTACTTTGAGATATCATCTAACTCCAGTAAGATTAGCCCACATCACAAAATCCCAAAACCAGAGATGTTAGCATGGATGTGGAGAAAAGGGAACACTTCTACGCTGCTGGTGGGAATGCAAACTAATATGTTCCTTTTGGAAAGATGTTTGGAGAACATTAGAGATCTAAAAATAGAACTGCCATTCCACCCAGAATTCCTCTACTAGGTATATATCCAGAAGACCAAAAATCACACTTTAACAAAGATATTTGTACCAGAATGTTTATTGTAGCCTAATTCATAATTGCTAAGTCATGGAAGAAGCTCAAGTGCCCATCAACCCACGAATGGATTAATAAATTGTGGTACATGTACACCATGGAATATTATGCAGCCTTAAAGAAAGATGGAGACTTTACCTCTTTCATGTTTACATGGATGGAACTGGAACATATTCTTCTTAGCAAAGTATCTCAAGAATGGAAGAAAAAGTATCCAATGTATTCAGCCCTACTATGAAAGCTATAACTCAATATAGCCCAAGAAGAAGGCGAAAGGGGAGAGGGTCAGAAGAGGGGAGGATAGGTGGAGGGAGCACTCTTAAAGAGAGCAACAAAGTAAGACTCTGTCTCAAAAAATATAAAAAATAAAATAGAATAAAATTTACTTGATTCAAAAAGTTAAGTAACAGGCTCAGCGCCTTGTAACTCAGCGGCTAGGGTGCCAGCCACATACACCAGAGCTGACAGATTCAAATCCAGCCCAGGCCTGCCAAACAACAATGACAACTACATCCGAAAAAAATAAATAGCCAGACATTGTGGTGAGCACCTGTAGTCCCCGCTACTTGGGAGGCTGAGGCAAGAGAATCACTTAAGCCCAAGAGTTTGAGGTTTCTATGAGCCTCAGCACTCTACCCAGGGTGACAGCTTGAGACTCTGTCTCAAAAAAAAGTTAAGGGTCAATACAAAACATAAATCTGGAGGTATTACAGGCAGCAGATGACTAAGCGCCAAACAAGCAGTCTGATAAGCTGCTACGGGTTGGGGCGCTCTGTGAAAGCTTCAGAGGTGGAACTGGGTCTTTCATTACTGTGTATAGTAATTATAGGACCTGCAGATGAAGAGGTGGGAATATGCTAAGTCAAAAGGTAGTAATTAACTCCCGGACATGAAAGAAAAGAATTCAGAATCACAACTTCAAGACAAAGTAAAACAAATGAAAGAAACCTCTAAGACATAAAAAGATATCCTTATTGAAGGATACTTGGAAAGAGAAAGAATTCAGAAGCACTGTAGCTAAAATAGGACATGACAAATGCAGATAGGAATTGCAAAGATTTAGACACCAATTAAAAGGAGTTTAAAAGATAAGGATAATCTGAAGAAAGGGAAAATCATAGGTGTGTTTCTCAGGTGACAGGAAAAGCAGCCAATGACTGTACTCAACATCATTTCACAATCCACTACTGCAGTCAGAAATAAATACCTGTAGTCAAGACCTGAGGGAATGTTGGAGATAACGGTAGAGATAACATGGCTCAGGGTAGATCTCACCATCACTAGCTATGATTCCTGGAACAAGAGGCTAAATCTCCCTGAGTTTTATTATCCTCTTCTAGTGTTAAGAGAATCAAATGAGATTTAATGCAAGAGGTCTTTACAAACAAAGATAGAATGAAAGTGAATATAAGATATATCAAAATCTGTGGAACACAACTGAAGAAAGCTGTGCTCAGAGGAAAATTCTTGCCACTGAATGCACACTTTAGAAAGAAGGTTAAAAATCAATCATCTAAGCTCCCCCCCTTCAAGAATCTAGAAAAAGAAAAGCAAAATAAACTCAAAGCAAGCAAAGAAAAAGAAATAAAGAAGGAAACATTGCCAAAGAAAAAGGATAAAGATCAGAAATCAATTACATTGAAAAACAGAGAAAAATCAATGTAACAAAAAGCTAGGTTTGGGGGGTTTTGTTTTGTTTTGAGATGTAGTCTCACCCTGTCCCCCTGGTTGGAGTGCTAGGGCTTCATAGCTCACAGCAAGGGATCCTCTTGTCTCAGGCTCCCCAGTAACTAGGACTGCAGGTATACACCACAACACCCTGCTATTTTTAGAGAAGGGGTCTGGCTCTTGCCAAGGGGACCTCAGAAATTGAAGGTCAAGAGTTTAAGGCTTCTTTCACTTGTTTTACTTTGTCTTGAAGTTGTGATTCTGAATTGTTCACTTGAGTTGCTGCCCAAGCCTCATCATAACCCCCTCCCTTCTTGGAAATGTCATTTTTAACTCAGTAATAGCCCTAAGACTATGCAAGAACAAAGCTTAAATCCCACCAGCAGGTCATCAATTAACTCAACAGATCTCTTGAGTCTAGGTGTACATCAAATGGCTTGTCTCTGATTAGCAGACTGCCTTACCTTAACTTAAAACATACTAAGCCTTTAGACCAGCAATTCTCTACTTGTGGGTCACGACCCCTTTGGGGGTCTCCTGCATATCAGATATTTACATTACAATTCATAACAGTAGCAAAATTACAGTTATGAAGTAGCAACGAAAATAATTTTATCTGTATGATGCCCCATGATCATACCAATGTACATAGCTATGATTTAATAAAAATAAATAAATAAAAATAAAAAATAAATAAATAAAACAAGTCTTAGAGGAGTTTTCACCAAAAAAAAAAAAAAAAAGAAAATAATTTTATCGTTGGGGGTCCCCACAACATGAGGAACTGTATTAAAGGGTCACGGCATTAGGAAGGTTGAGAACCACTGCTTTAGACAAAGATTCATTTCTTTAACCGATTACAAATCAAAGAGTCTTTAAACCCACCTATAACCTGTAAGTCTTCTACTTTGAGATGTCCCGCCTTTTTGAGCCAAACTTATATATATTTCCCATTTATTTTTTTATGATTGACATGTAATTGCTGTCCCCCTAAATGTATAAAACCAAACTGTAACCTCACCACCAAGAGTCCACTTGCTCAAGGCTTCTTGGGCATGGCTTTAGGCCATGGTCCTCAAATTTGGCTGAGAATAAATCTCTTTGAATTATTTTACAAAGTTTACTTCTTTTCCCTTTGACACAGGAATCAAGACTAAGATATACTAAGAGATGAACTAAGTGTACAAAGAGATGAACCCAGAAACAGACCCACACAAATATGTTCAAATGACCTTTGATAAAAGTGCAATGAAAATACAAAAAAGCAAAGAGAACTTTTCCAACAAATGGTGCTAGTGCAACTGGACATCCATACACCAAAAAAAACTGGCCCTCCACTTAAGTCTGAAACATTACAGAAATGTTAATGCAAAATGAGTCGTGGGCTTAAATGTAAAAAGGCAAACTGTAAAACTTTTAGAAAAAAATAAAGAGAAAATCTTCGAGATCTAGGATAAGGCAAAGAGTTCTTAAACACAATACCAAAAACACAAACCATAAAAGGAAAAGATGACAAAATGATCTTTATCAAATATGATTTAAAACTTCTGCTTTTACAAATGTCTACATACAATAACTAAGAAAATTCCATGAAGGCTACGTTGAACAGTTTGATGAGAATATTTCAGATTGTATATGAAACCAGCACATTGTACCCCTTGATTGCACTAATGTACACAGCTATGATTTAACAAT
>CAUYPK010064429.1:0-14951 GCA_963574355.1 Loris lydekkerianus
TTCTGATCATGAAGGGATGCTGGATATTATCAAAAGCTTTTTCTGCATCAATTGAGAGAATCATATGGTCTTTGTTTTTTAATTTGTTTATGTGCTGAATTACATTTATAGATTTACGTATATTGAACCAGCCTTGAGACCCTTGGATAAAACCGACTTGGTCATGGTGTATAATTTGTTGATGTCTTGCTGTATTCTGTTTGTTAGGATCTTGTTGAATATTTTTGCATCTATATTCATTAGTGATATTGGTCTATAATTTTCTTTTCTTGTTAGGTCTTTTTCTGATTTGGGTATCAGGGCGATGTTTGCTTCATAGAACGTGTTGACTAGTCTTCCTTCTTTTTCTACCTTTTGGAACAGGTTGAGTAATATAGGTACTAATTCCTCTTTAAAGGTTTGGTAGAATTCTGAAGTGAAACCATCTGGCCCCAGGCTTTTCTTTTTAGGGAGGTTTTGTATGGTTGATGCTATTTCAGAACTTTATATGGGCCTGTTCAACATTTCCACTTGATTCTGGCTAAGTCTTAGAAGGTGTCGTACTTCCATGTATTGGTCAACTTCCTTCAGATTTTCTTATTTCTGAGAATAAAGTTGTAATATTCATTAAGAATTTTTTGAATTTCTTAGGAGTCTGTTGTTATTTTGTCTTTGTCATTTCTGATTGATGAGATTAGGGAGTTTACTCTATTTTTCTGATTAGTTTGTCCAAGGGTTTATCTATTTTATTGACATTTTCAAAAAACCATCTTTTTGATTTATTGATCTGTTGTATTATTCTTTTGTTTTTAATTTCCTTTAATTCTGCTCTAATTCTGGTTATTTTTTTTCTTCTACTGGGTTGGGCTTGGAATGTTCTTCCTTTACCAGTTACTTGAGATGTCTCATTAAGTTGTTAACTTCCTCTCTTTCCATTCTCTTGAGGAAGGCTTGCAGTGCTATACATTTCCCTCTTAGAACTGCCTTTGCGGTGTCCCAGAGGTTCTGATAGTTCATTGTCTTTTTGTTACAAAAATTGGCAATTTCTTTCTTAATCTCATCTCTGACCCAGCTATCATTCAGAATAAGTTATTTAACTTTCATGTTTCTGTATGAGTATGCAGATTCCTGTTGTTACTCAACTCAAGTTTTATTCCATGGTGTTTGAGAAGATGCAAGGAATAATTTCTATTCCTTTAAATATACTGAGGTTAGACTTGTGCCCTAAGATGTGATCGATTTTGGAGTAAGTACCGTGGGCAGATGAAAAGTATGTGTATTTAGTTTTGTTGGAATGAAATGTTCTGTAGACATCTGCTAAATCAAAATGCTGGATGGTTAGGTTTAAATCTAAAATTTCTTTGTTCAGCTTCTTGTTGGAGGATCCATCCAACACTGCCAAAGGAGTGTTGAATTCTCCAACTATTATGGAGCTGGAGGAAATCAAGTTGCTCATGTCTGTTAGAGTTTCTCTTATAAATTGAGGTGCATTCTGGTTGGCTATATAGATATTAGTAATTGAAATCTCATCATATTGAGGTTCTGATAGGTCGTGTCTTCATTGTTGTTTTGTTCCAAAAAATTGGCAATTTCTTTCTTAATCTCATCTCTGACCCAGCTATCATTCAGCATAAGGTTATTTAACTTCCATATTTTTGTATGAGTATGCAGATTCCTGTTGTTACTCAGCTTGAGGTTTATTCCATGGTGGTCTGAGAAGATGCATGGAATAATTTCTATTCCTTTAAATTTACTGAGGTTAGACTTGTGACCTAAAATGTGATCGATATTGGAGTAAGTTCCATGGGCTGATGAGAAGTATGTGTATTCAGTTTTGTTGTGATGAAATGTTCTGTAGATGTCTGCTAGATCCAAATGTTGGATGGTTAGGTTTAAATCTAAAATTTCTTTGCTCGGTTTCTTGTTGGAGGATAGGTCCAACACTGCCAAAGGAGTGTTGAAATCTCTGACTATTATGGAGCTGGAGGAAATCAAGTTGCTCATGTCTGTTAATGTTTCTCTTATAAATTGAGATGCATTCTGGTTGAGTGCATAGATATTAATAATTGAAATCTCATCATATTGAGTATTATCCTTAACAAATATGAAGTGACCATTCTTGTCCTTCCTTACTTTTGTTGGTGTAAATCCTATTGTATGTGCAAATAGAATTGCAACACCTGCTTTTTTCTGATTACCATTTGCTTAAAATATGGATGACCATCCTTTCACCCTGAGTCTGTGTTTGTCTTTTAAGTTAAGGTGTGACTCTTGTATGCAACAAATATCTGGTCTAAGTTTTTGTATCCCATCCAAATTTTTCTATTTATTTTTTTATTCGTTCATTTATTCATTCAGCAGACACATTTTTTTTTTTTTAATAGGTGGACATTGTGGCATGCACCTGTAGTCCCAACTACTTGGTTTTTTTTTGTTGTTTTTTGGGTTTGTTTGGTTTTTTTGTTTGTTTGTTTTGTTTTTTGCAGTTTTTGGCCAGGGCTGGATTTGAACCCATCACCTCTGGCATATGGGGCCAGCGCCCTACTCCATAAATGACTACTTACTCTGTGCTGAAATTTTGCTAAGTGAAGAGGTCCAAATAAAACATCATCTCTGTTCTTAAATAAATTTATAAGTCTAGGCGGAAAGACAAAGAAGGAAATACATAATTATGATTTAATATTACTTTTTAAATCAACCATTCATAGGAAAATTAAATGATGTTTTATAGCCACCATGTGTGACTGATTATGTCCCACCCATGGCTGTTAAACCTCTCCATGGCTTCCCTAGGTTTTAGGATAAATTTGGACTTTGCCACCACAGTCACCAGGCATGTTCCTTGTTCACTTGTTCACCACTATCAGGACAACCCTCTCCTGAAACAAAGTGACTTCTTTCCAGCCCAAGCTGTGCTATATGCCTCTCTTCTCCCTTCCCTATGCTGTGTCCTCTGTTTATCATCCATGCTAACACTTTCTCTTTTGACAAATCACTCTTATGGCCACCTTAAGGTGCCACCTTAGAAATCTTCTCTGGAGAGCCTCCTCTGAATCATTTACTCTTATTTAGATACCTCCTCCTCCTAGTTCCCACAGAATTGTGTGCATATTCCGCAGATAACATTTTTCTTTCCCTTTAAGTATTTCCCTTGGTAGACTATTTGGTCCTTGAAAGGAACACTTATCTTATTTATCTTTGACCTTATTACCTATACTAGTGTTTTTCTTCATAGTATTTACTCTAAAGAAACTTTGCTGACCTAATGCTTTACAAAATGAATAAATATAGTCGTGTATAAAGATACATTTGCTAGAAGAAATTATAAGAGCACATAACTCAAAATAGGTATGAATTTTGGAGGCAAGCAAAGGGTTGAAAACTCCTGTGTGGAGGTGGCATTTCCTGTGACAACTTGGAAGCGTGGCTAGAACAAGTCAGGCACGGTGGCGTGGGAAGCAATGCTTGCTGATAGGCAATGGAGTCTGCATGCTGAAAAGAATGGGCAAAGGGACAGATGCGAGAGGGAAGGTATCCAAGTCTTTCAGGGGGACTAACCAACAAAAGAGAATAGCTGCCTCTCCACCAGCAAATGGGGGTACAAGGTAATTGCATTTTCCTTCCATTATCCCTACTCTCAGGTTGTGGCTGAGTGACTAGGCTGGCAGTTCTCCACCTCCCTTTGTTCTTTCCTTCCTTCCCTGTCTCTCCTTACCTCCCTCCCTCTCTATTGCTCTCTCCTCTCAATCCCATTTTCCTTGGCTTATCTTCCTCCGTTCTGTCAAAGCTTTTGTTTACAAGCATTTGTTCCCTCACAATTGAGAACTTTTTTTGAATTGAAAATCATCTTGGCCTACTGGATTTTACGGAAGAGGAACGTGAAATTCAAAACAGAGGTGATTCCTCTAACTTCTTACACCAAAGTCATTCTTAGTGTTATAGCAAAAAATAGGAACCAGACTCCTAAATTTTTTTGAGTCAGGGTCTGGCTGTGTCACCTGAGCTAGAACGTCATGGCATCGTCATAGGTCACTGCAACCTCAAACTGCTATGTTTAAGCAATCCTCCTGCCTCAGGCTCCCAACTAGCTGGCACTGCAGGTGTGTGCCACCACACCTGGCTAATGTTTCTTTTACTGTTAATAGAAGGGGTCTTGTTTTTGCTCAGGCTGTTCTTGAATGCCTGAACTCAAGAAATCCTCCTGATTCAACCTCCTAAAGTGCTAGGATTAAAAGTGTGAGCCTGAGTCTTTTCACTTCTAATGTAATAGTTTCTGACTCTCTTAAGCTACTGTACCCTTATCTTTAAAAAAAAAAAAAAAAAAAAAAAAAAAATCTATTTACCTCCAGGAGAATAGTTTTTAAATACTGCTTTCTTAAGGCATAACAATAGTTTTTTCCCAATATGGGCTGTAATATTGACGTTTTGGAGATAGCAATTATGTGAATGTTGGAACATAATGTTATTTTGACAGTGTATGTAAAGCATGCACATTTCCTTCTTGCTAAAATATGTTTTATATAAAAAGCACCATGTAGGTTAGTAAGTGTGAAAAATTATTATATTAATGGCTGACACAGGCATTCCACCTTAGAAATTCTACATTAGATGGGGTGGCCCTATTGTGTGTACCAAGGAGTAAGAAATAGCACGTGGAGCTGGCAAGAAACTGCCTCATTCACAACAAAGCCTCAGATCTTTAGCAAAATCTTGCAGCTTGTAGTTTCAATCCATGTCTTGCATGATTATTTATGCTGTTGTGACATCTGGCTCAGTCAGCAGGGTCTGGACCAGGTCCGTGACAGCAAAACTATTAAATTCTTGAAATGTTTGGTGTAGAGTGATCTTTGGTGGAAACTGATAAATGACAGGCCTCTTTGCTCAGTTACTTAAATTAGAAGTAAGGAGGCACACATTGGGGCAGCTATTGTTAATACCTGCCTAATACCCACACCTCCTTCTTCTTCTTTATTAAAAGAACCTTTTTTTTTTTTTTTCTTGAGCATAAAAATGTGCCCGGTACATAGTTCTCACAAATGAGACATAAATGGTGGACCAATGGGGATTTCAGTTTCATCACTTAGTTGCCTCCTCAACTCCTCTTTTTTTTTTTTTTTTTTTCTGCAGATAGTGTGATCAGGAGATGGTAGGTGAGGCAGCCGTCTGGCAACAGGCAGATAAAGGCAGTGTGCTGAGGGGGTAGGGAGGAAAGAGCCTGAGAAAATGATGACATTGTGGAGCTAGACTGAGAAGAATAAAACCCATCTTTGCTTGCTGTTGCATTTCTATTATACACTGCTAAAGTAGGTCTCAACTGATAAACATACACAAATGTAGAGGACGGGAGGGACAGGAACATGAAGAAGTAAACTGGAGAGTAATTTGCTGAAATCATGGGGAAGGCTTTAAATGCAGATCATGAATTTGGAAGTTTAAACTAATTATACTCCAAATCAGAGGAAAATGGAAGTTCTATTGTACATGTTTGCAGCATTGTATAGCAAGAATTTCAGTTTAGACTGGTTTTATGTTTATCCTAAGACTTGGATGTATCTACGAGAGCCTATAGATATCAGGAGAAGGAATAACAGGAGTCTGTTTATATCAGAGTCCAAGGAGCCTCTGAAGAACTCATTCTTAAGGGAAAAACATAGATGTATAGGAGATTGTTTCAAGGATAATGGACTTGTTGTCAGAGAGGAAACATTATGCGGAGTATTTTTATATTAGATTGCTCTCTGGACAAATGCCCAGGGACTTGTGCCTATGTCCTAGGACAAGGAGGCTACAAAAAGAAAGAATAAAGCTTAAATGTGCCTTTTATAAATACCCTTCCTAGGATGTTTAGCACCCAAAGAATCAAAATTCTTAATACCAGTTATGATAGGAATAAAGAGGCTGAATGCAATCACTGCAATGGTAGCAAAAAGATTCATAAAAATGGCAGGCATTGCAATGATAATTTCAGTGTTCTTAAGTACAGTCATCAGACACCTTGGCTCAGAGCTCTATCCTATACATAGCACAACTATTGATGATTATCTGTGGAAGTCATAATTCTCAAGTTTTCCCCATCCTAAGATTCCCATCATCAGATTATTCAAACACCATAAGTACTGTTGTGAAGAGACTGTGCACATGTCATTAAGGTTGCAATCAGTTGACCTTAAGGTAAGATGAGACCAAGGCATATAAGATCTTGAAAGCCAAAGAGGAAGATAGAAGAGCCACGTGAAAAGAGATGAGACAGAAGGAGAGAACAGAAGAAACTATGATAGGAGAAGGACCTGACTCGCCACTGATGGATTTACCACTGAAGGAGGCCATAAGCCAGGGAATGCAAATGGTCTCTAGGTGAGAATGACCCTACGGCCAGCGAGCAATAAAAAAGAATCTCATTTCAAAAATACCTAGAAGGTCAGGTGTGGTGGCTCACAGCTGTAATCCTAGCACTCTGGGAGGCTGAGACAGGCAGATTGCTTGAATTCATGAGTTTCAGATCAGTCTGAGCAAGAACGAGACCCTGTCTCTAGAAATAGCCGGGTGTTGCAGTGGGTGCCTGTAGTCCCACATACTTGGAAAACTGAGGCAAGATGTTTGCTTGAGCTCAACAGTATGAGGTTACTGTAACCTATGATGCCATGGTACTCTACCAAGTGAGACTCTGTCTCCAAAAAACAAACAAACAAATGAAAAACCTAGAAATACACTTAAGGTGATGAAAGGACTTTACAAATAGAACTATAAGACACCAATGAAAGAAGTCATGATGACACAAACAACTGTAAAAACATCCGACACTTATGAACTAGTAGAATCAACATTGTTAAAATGTCCATGCTACTCAGCATGAATTATAGATACAACATAATCCTTGTTTAAATACTAACATTATATTTTACAGATATAGAAAAAATAAATCTATGCTTCATCTGGAACCACAAAAGAGCCTGAAGAGCCAAAGCAGTGTTAAACAAAAAGAAAAATTTTGGAGGCATCATATTACCTGACTTCAAATTATACTACATCTCTATAGTAATCAAAACAGTGTCATATTGATATAAGAGCAGAGATATAGACCAATGGAATGGAATAGAGAACAATGAAATAAAAATATCTATCTGCAATTAACTGATCTTCAACAAAGCAGACAACAATATAAACTAGAAAAATGAAGTCTTTTAATATATGGTGCTATGAAAGCTGGATAGTCACACAACAAGGAATGAAACAAAACCTCTATCTCATACCATATACAAAAATTAATTTAAGTCTAATTTAAGACTTAAATGTAAGGCATGAAACCATAAAAATTCTAAAAGAAAATGCAGGGAAAACTTTTCTAGACATTACCCTATGCAAAGACTTTATCCATGTATCCCAAAGGCAAATATAGCAATAACAAAATTTAATATATGAGATGTAATTAAATTAAAAAGCATCTGCAGAGAAGATGCTTCTTTTTAAAAGAAGATATATAAATGGCCAATGAACATATGAAAAAAATGCTCAACATCACTTTCCTTTATTTGCATAAAGGAAATGCAAATTAAAACCACAGTGAGATATCACCTTACGTTTGTCATAGAGCCATTATTTTAAAATAAATAAATAATGGATGCTGGCATGAATCCAGAGAGCAAGAAATGTTTATATATTGTTGGTGGGACTACAAATTAGTATAACCTCTATAGAAAATAGTATGGAGACGCCCGAAAGAAATAAATGTAGTAACTATCTGGGTACCTATCCCAAGGAGAAGAAATCATTTTATCAAAAAGATACATGCACTCACATGTTTATCACAGCACAAATTACAATTGCAAAGATGTAGGATCAGCCTAAATGCCAGTAAATTCATGAGTGGATTAAGAAAATGTGGTTATATACCTTATGGAGTGCTACTCGACCATACAAAAGAATGCTGCTGTTTGTAGCTACCTGGCTGGAACTGAAGATGATTATCCTAAGTAAAGTATGTCAGGAATGTAAAATTAAATACCTCATGTACTCACTAATAATTGAGAGCTAAACAATGGATACACATGAACACAAAGAAATTTAAAAGACACTGGAAACCAAGAAGGAGAGAGGGTGGGAGGGGGTGAAGGATAAAAACTTATCTATTGGGGACAATGAACACTATTCTGGTGACTGCCACACTAAAACATAAAAAAAGGTACAGTAATACTAATACAGTATTCTAATCACATGGAGCCATCACTCTTGTGTATGTGGCAGGTTGTTGACCAAAAGGTTATTATACAGTCCATGATTATATAGTGTGTCAATCAGCTTGTAGCATTAAAAAAAAAGACATTTGTGTTCTCTTAATATTTTGGAACATTAAAAATGTCACCTACAGTTGAATATTGCCAACAACCTAAAATCAGCCTGGAAGTACTTTTCCCCAAGGGTTCTAATAAAGAATGCAGTTCTCCCAATACCTTGATTTTAGCCCAGTGAAATCTATGTTGAACTTCTGATCTATTAAACTGTTAAACTGTTATATAAATTTTATACTAAGCTGTTATATTTGTGGTGATTTGTTGTAACAGCAACAGGAAACTAAGACTTTATTCTACTTTTTTTTTCCCTCTTTTATGTTGTTGTTGTTATTTCAGGTTATTGTGAAAGTACGAACAAAAAGGTCACCATATTTGAATTTGTTAGGTAGGGTCCCTCTTGTAGTTGTGTCCCACACCCCAAAGGTATGAATGTGTAATTGCTTTGGGTAGTATACATATTTTAATAGCGTTAATTCTTCTCAGCCAAGAGCATGGTACATTCTTCCATTTGTTAATATCTTTGACTTTATTGCCTTAGGGTCTCAGAAGATATAATGCATAATTCCAATTCTTTTAATTTTGTTGAGGTTTGATTTATGACCTACATGCACTCACATGTTTATCATAGCACAAATCACAATTGCAAAGATGTAGGATCAGCCTAAATGCCAATAAATTCATGAGTGGATTAAGAAAATGTGGTTATATACTTTATGGAGTGCTACTCAACCATACAAAGGAATGCTGCTGTTTGTAGCAACCTGGCTGGAACTATTTTGCAGTATGTTCTGTGGGCTGTCAAGAAGAATGTATATTTCTTAGCTTTTGGATGGTGTGTTCTGTATTTGTCTGTTAAGCCCATTTGTTCTAGGGTCACATTTATGTCCCTTGTGTCTTTGCTTAGTTTCTGTTTAGAAGCTCTGACTGGTTCCACCAGAGGGATGTGAAAGTCCCTAGCTATTATGATGTTATAGGATATCATATTTCTCAGACCAATTAAGGTCTGTTTTATAAATCTGGGAGCAATTAAGTTGGGTGCATAAATATTTAGAATTGAAATGTTCTCTTGATGTATTGTTCCTTTGACCAGTAAGAAGTGGCCATCCTTGTCTTTCTTAACTTTAGTTGCTTTAAATCCACTTGTATCTGAAAATAAAATTGTGACACCTGCTTTCTTCTGATTTCCAATTGCCTGAAATATTGTTTTCCAACCCTTCACATTTCAATCAATATTGAAATAGTTTTCCAACCCTTATTTTGTCCTTCAAGGTTAGGTGGTTAGGTGTGTTTCCTGGAGAAAACAAATGAATGAATTGTGATCTTTCCTTTTCTTTTCTTTTTTTTGTTCTTTTCTTTTCTTTTTCCAATCAGCCAGCCTGTGCCTCTTCAGTGGAGAATTCAAGCTGTTAATATTTACTAAGAGAATTGATAAGTGTGGTTGAGTTCTATTTGTCCTTTTTTGTGAAGGTTCATTCCTTAGTTTTATCCTTTGTGCCCTTGTGGAGGCTGGGTTTTGTCCTTAGTTTCTGGGTGTTTACTTGGCTGTGGTCCATTGTGATGTTGAGTGTGGAGAATACATCTAAGTATTTCCTGTAGAGCTGGTCTAATTGTAGCAAATTTCCTCAATGTTTGTATATCAGTAAGATTTGATTTCTCCATCAATTTTGAAGCTTAGTTTAGCGGAATACAGAATTCTGAATAATGTGCTATGAATTGAGAGAGATGGAGAACATGTGCTGGATTTAATTGTATATGATGGGGGTTAGAAGCCACCCTCTAGTTGTAAAGGAGACAGGGTCTTATCTTCCTGACTCTTTTGCCCTCAATCTGGGCCTTTCTCTCTCTTCTTTTCTGCCTCTTTTTAAGAAGGTTATGGTAAATGACCATTCTCTTGTGGCTTGAAAAGTTACAGCAGAGAAATCTACTGAAACCCTGATGGATCTGCCCCTGTAGATCAATTGGCACTTACGCTTGCCTGCTTGCAGAATTATCTCTTTCATCTTGACTTTGGGCAGGTTCATTACATATATCTTGGAGATGCTCTATTTGTGTTGAGATGATCCAGAGTTCAATCTCCCTCTAAAAGGAGTGTTTTGGAATTTTTAGTGATACTTGGGAAATTTTCATTTATGATATCCTCCTGTAGGTATTCCATTCCTTTAGGATTTTCTTCTTCCCCTTTGGGAATACCTGCAATTTGTATGTTTGAATGCTCTATGAAGTTCTATAATTCTCTGCGAAAATGTTCTGCTTTCTCTCTCTTCTTTTCTGCCTCTTTAATACCTGTGTTAGCTCAAGACCTGTGTCATCTATCTCTAAGATTCTTTCTTCTCCATGGTCTAATCTTTCATTGATACTTTCTACTGTACCTTTAAATTCCCTGATTAACTCCTTTAAGTCCTTAAGCTCTACCATATTCATTGTATATTCTTCATATCTTTTATCCATTTTTTATTCTGTTTTTCACTTTCTCATCAATTCACTATATTGCTTTTGCCATCCATATTTTAAATTCCCTTTCTGTCATTTCCATTAATTCTATATAGGTAGAATCCTCTGCAGTAACTACTTCATGGTTCCTTGGGAGATTGCTCTGTGCTGGTTATTCATGTTACCAGAATTTTTCTGTTTGTTCCTCATCATGTGTATGTTATTCTTGTTCACTTCCTTCCCCTACTTTTTCCTTCTTACTACCTTCTTCTCTTTAAATTACCTTGTCTCAGAGATTAGGTGTTGAAGTGGCTTTTTGGCATAAGACCAAAAGGGAGATAAGGGTAAAGAGCAATAAGGGAGAAAGAAAAGCATAAAGTGGAAAAACAAAAGGGGAGGTAGAAGTAAAAAATTGAATAAAAGGGGCAGTAGCAGAGAAAAGAGCAACAGGAGAAATGTTGATGTTCAGCAGGGTGCTTTAGCCTTCCCTCAGCTCTCAGACTTTGGGAGCCAAGCTGGCGTGTTCTTCAAAGTCAGGAGCTCCTTACCAGCCTGGGAAAAATCAAGACCCCACTTCTGCCAAAAATAGAAAGAAATCAACAGTATGTCTCAGTGGGGACCTATCGATACATTCTATACAAAAGGCCAAATCTATATGGACACCCTGGACAATAAGCTTATGGCCTCCTTGGACCAGACCAATGATGTGACAACTCCCAGCCTGACCAATCAATTCTTATCTGAATTCCTTCAGATAAGAGGAAAAAATAATATTAACAAAAAGACATAAAGAAAATAAAAATACAATTACATAAGATAAAGCAGAAAAGTAAGGATATTAGCTGTTGTATGAGAAATTAATGTGGGAAAGATGAAGAAAGTAGAAAAATATCTACAAAAATGGATAAAAGGGAGAGAAATAAAAAAGAAAGAATAGATGGAACTGAAAAACCATTACCAATATGGAGGAGCCCTTGGTATTGAAAAAAGTAAAATTGAAAAAACAAAAATGCAACCAAACAAGAAAGGACTAAACAAGCAACAATGAAAAAGAAAAGAAAAAAAAAAAAAAAACTAAGGAAAAAATGGAAAAAAGAAGCAAAAAACTAAAACAATATATGTATGGGTGAGTGTGTGTGTGTATGTGTGTGTGTGTGTGTGTGTCTGTATAAATATATTGTCTGGACACCAGGTGGTGTTATGATGTTAGGGAGATGGAGAACACATGCTAGATCTACCTATATATGACAGGGGTTAGAAGCTACTCTCTAGTTGCAAAGGAGACCTGGTCGTATCTTCCTGACTTCTTTGCCCTCAATCTGGGCCTGTTTGTTTCGGCATCCAGTCCCTGCAGTACTGGTGTTCCAAAGCTCTCACCAGACTTCCCAGAAGGTCTGTCAAACAGTGTCCCCCTGACAACAAAGTGGCCCTCCCAAAGTGCACCTCCCAGGAGGTTTAGGGACCACTCAGCACACCCCATAAATGGCTGCTAGAGCTCATCAGGCATGCTAGAACTGGTCATGCACTAGGACACCATGGACTGTTGCCCCCATGTGCAGAGCCTTCCTACAATGGCAGCACCCACCAGCAGCCAAGCCAATGCAAGAACCACCCCTCCCAGCATTCAGCCCTGGCCACCAGACACTGTTCAAATTTACTTGCTCATCCAGCCCAGTAAAAAAAAAAAAAAAATTGTAAGACAGCCCTTTCCCATTATCAGTCCTCCATGGGAGAGCCAGCTGAGTGACAGGCCTCTGGCCATACCAAACACCTGCCTTCTGTGTCAGCTTTCTTCAGCTCCCAGACCTCCTCACTGGTTCCTGAAGTCTTCCACTACTTTACTGTGCCCCTGGAGTGATGATTTTGGGTAGGTTCCCCAGCCAGCAGTTGCTGATGTCCACTTTCCCGTCTCACTGCAGATAGTTAGTAAGGAGATATCTCTAGTCCACTATCCTACATTTTTGTATTCATTTCTCCTATACAATCATGCAAAGCATAACTACATCTTGGTCAATAAATCAAACACATACACAATAACAGTGGTCCCATGAGATTATAATGCTGTCTTATTACTCTAACTTTTCTATGTTTAGATACACAAATACTTACCATTGTGTTACAATTGCCTACTGTACCCAGTAAAGTAACAGGCTGTACAGAACAGCAGTCCATCCCAGATAGCCTATTGGTGTTGTAGACTATGCCATCTAGGTTTGTGTAAGTACACTCCATGATGTTTGGAAAATGGTGAAATAGCCAAATGATAGATTTCTTAGCATGTGTCCCCATCATTAAACAACATATGACTGTATATCTGTCTCCTTTACTAAACTACCATCCTTTAGGATAAGAAGAATGTCTGAGTCACCCAGTTATTTGCTTGCTTGGCTGTTCCTCTTAGTCAAGGCTTCTCCTCTATTTTTTTAATTTAAAATTTCTATGCCTTTCTTTTAAAATACTCATAACTTATGCTCAAATATCTTTCCAAGAACAATGGTTGCGTCAGGTTACTGCGGAGATCTTCTTGCACAAGAGAAAATAAACTCTACCCTCATTTGCATCTAAAATAATAAGAGTTACATTTGAAATAGGTGTGTAAAAGTATTCCATACCATGGAATACTATGCAGCCTTAAAGAAAGATGAAGACTTTACCTCTTTCATGTTTACATGGATGGAGCTGGAACATATTCTTCTTAGTAAAGTATCTCAAGAATGGAAGCAAAAGAATGCAATATACTCAGCCCTACTATGAAACTGATTTATAGCTTTCATATGACTCATATGAAAGCTATAACCCAGTTATAACCTAAGAATATGGGGAAGGGTAAGAGGGAGGTGAGGGAGGGGGAAGAATGGGTAGAGGGAGGGGTATTGATGGGATTACACCTGCAGTGCATCTTACAAGGGTACATGTGAAACTTAGTAAATGTAGAATATAAATGTCTTAACACAATAACTGAGAAAATGCCAGGAAAGCTATGTTAACCAGTGTGATGAAAATGTCAAACGGTCTATAAAACCAGTGTATGGTGCCCCATGATCACATTAATGTACACAGCTATGATTTAATAAAAATAAATAAATAAATAAATAAAAGAAATTTATCCTAACTCAATAAAACACAGGCATCCTAGGATTCACATTTATGAACTTTTGAAAAAATATAGCCTTTATTAAACTTCATGCCTTCAATAATTTTTAATATAACTTTCAGTGTTTTTCCATTCTTTACTGTGATGATGCCCTTTCTTCCAGCATTTTTCATCTCATCAGAAATGATGTTGCCAATTTTCTTTACTTAACTTGCAAAAATTATAGCAATATGAGCAATTTCTTTGGGGATTGTTACAGTTTTAGACTGCTTCTTCAATTTGGCAATTATATCATCAACACCTCTCCTTATTTCCACCAGATTAACACCTTTGCTAATGTTTATGAAGATTTCCTTGGCAATAGATGGTGCCAATATAGTAGCAGTGGTGATACCACTTCCATCTTCTTCATTTGTGTTATTGTCAACATCTTGAACAAGTTTATCATCAATATTTTTATCATTGATTTCAGTTATATTTAGGTCAATTGATTTTGCAACAGTCACACCAATCTTTGATTACTTTCAGACTTCCCCAACTCCATTCATTAATCACTGTTCTTCCTTTTAGCCCTATTGTAATGGCTACAGGACTGGCTAAAAGGTCCACACTTTGAAACACTAATACTCAGTCTCCAAATTTTACACCTTTGGCATAAGCCCTAATCAGATGAAGAGACAGCACCCTGGACACTGGTCTTATCTGGCAAAGGACTGTGGGTGATGGAAGCATTTCTGTGGTGCAGTGGCAGGCCATGTGGGCTGCAAGGCAAGTTGTTTTTGAAAGAGAGCACTCTATTTTTGATTTTTTGAGAAACATCCATATTGTTCTGCAGAGTGGTTGCACTAATTTACATTCCCATGAACAGTATACAAATCTTCCCCTTTCTTCACATTGCCATCAGCATTTCTTATTATTGCCCATCTATTTGATAAAAGGCATTTTTTATTTTTATTTATTTTTTTTTTTTTATTGTGGAGAAGGGGCAGGGAAAGAAGGCAGGGGAAGAGGTGAGTGATAGGGTCGGGCCAGTGGCATGGTACCACATTGGCTGTATCTAGGTAGAGGCAGTTTCAGGCCGGGCCTTGCTGAGTCGTTGCTACGCGGAAGTAGCTCGATGGATCTGCTTCTAGTCAGGCTCGGGAAGTTGCACTAGGCCT
>CAUYPK010064432.1:0-20140 GCA_963574355.1 Loris lydekkerianus
CCATCTTTTCAAGCACTTTGATAACTTTCTCACCGGTAGAACCTTTGCCAATTAGGACCTAGCAAAAATGGCCTTCATTGACTTCATTGAATCCTGAGCACCCAATTTTTATGCCGACAGAATTAATCGACTTGTGTTACATTGGCAAAAGTGCACTGATTCAAATGGTGCTTATTTTGATTAAATTGAATAAATATTCACTGAGATATTACAGTTCAAAGTAGACTCATAAAAACGGACAAAACTTTTGACATGACCTAATAAAACCTTATTTGATCATTTTAAGGTACTTCTTCAATGCCTTAGAATCACCAGTACTACATGCTCTGACCATAAACATATACACCACCATTTCTTTATATGACACGCACACTTCCCTACTCACATCCTAGTAAACAAAGAGAGTATAGAATAAAAGTTTAAGCCCCTCAAACAGCAATAATAATTAAGAGTCAGCCTTGGGTAAATTTAAGGACATAGAGATCACAATAAAATATGAGACAAAAATCTTAAGGAAAAATTTTAAAAATAAATCATCTCATTGGCTTAAGTACTTTGCAGATTCAAAAACTGTGTCTTTATCAAAGTTAATGATGAGACAGGACACAATAAGGACATGAACAAGCAATACTCCTAGAATCAAGTTCTGCAGTCACCTGGGACTTCCCTGCATATTGCTTAAATAATGGGCATCACCTGTGAATTCTATTTTAAACACAAGGTGAAGACTTGTTCTTCTGCATCCAGAACTCTCATACTATCCTTGTATTTCCAAGTCCATCACAGTGCACACCCATCATAGTAGCTAAATGCTGAATGAGTAAATGAATTAATCAGTCTTTTAAGTCACTGCATTCTAATTAGAATGTGTAAACTATCAAGACTACCTGACATTACACTAGTCTTCCTATACTCTCTCAAAAGTGTTGTTTCTTATATTTTCTCAATAAATACTGTACACTTACCATCATGAGAGACAGAAGGGGGAAAATATCAGGCATTAAAGGCCCAAAACTCAAGCATGTAGAAAGCTAAGAAATGAATATCAACTACTATAACCCAAGGTCAAATCTGATAACTGCCTGAGGAGAGGTATAGATAAAAGTGCCAGAAGTCTTCAAAGATCGAAGAAAGAATTTTGGATATGAGCTTGAGAAAGATGAAGGGAATCCAAGAGGTACACAGAAAGCCTAATGATGTTATGATTTTAAGACTGAGTATGATTTGGATGTGGAAAAGAAACAGAGCTAGTCTGACAGAATAATGTGAACAGAAGTACAGAATTAAGAAAATACGAAGTTTACCCAAGGAAAAGAATGGACTGATTAAGTAAAGTGCAGCATATTTTAATTACCTTCATCTTCATTTGTTTGGGGTGTTTTGAGAAGAATGTTAATGATATCATTTTTTAATTGAGATGAAATTAATAAAACTTAAAATTAAAAGGAGAAAGATTTATATGATCTGAAGAGAAACCAGAGTATAACATGACTTAAAATTAACCATTTTTTAAATGAACAATTTAGTGGCATTTTAGACATTTGCCATGTGTGTAACCACCATCTCTACCTAGTTCCAAAACATTTCTGTCACTCCAAAGAAAAACCACTCACACACTATGGAGTTATTCCCCATTTCCCTATCTCTGGGCCCCAGCAACCACCACACTGCTCTCTATGTAAATTTACCTATTCTGGGTATTTTATATACATGCAGTCATAAAATACAAGTTCAGACAATTAAGTCCACGAGAAAAAATGCTACAGACCTCACTGCTGAATATCACGAAGGTCACTGTTGAATTACCCCTCCTGATCATCTGGTGACCATAGTGATAGGTTCACAAAATTAATTGTCAGAACTCAAGGTAACAGCTCCAGTAGCCATTTCAGAAAGAGTTCCAACCTTGCTTTGAAGGGTAGACGAGGCACTGGCATCAGGGCATAGCTGCCCCAGGGAGGACCGCACAGGTGCCCACCGTATATTCAGCACTGAGGTATGTAGCACGGTTTCTAGGATGAGTTTGCAAACTTAATTGTCATATGTCGTATGTGACCTTTTGTGCTTAGCTTCTTTCACTTGGTATAACGTTCTCAAGGTTCACCCACACCCCAGTCATGTCAGCATTTTATTCTTTTCTGTAGCTGGATAATATTCTCTTGTATGCATATACCACAATTTGTTTAACCATATACCTGCTAATGGACATTTGGATTACTTTCACCTTTTGGCTGTTGTAAATAGTCCTACTGTAAATGTATACGTCCATATATATGTTTGAGTGCCTATTTCAAATTCTTTTGTGTATATACTTAGCTATTTGTATTTTTGCCTTGGAAGGACATAACAGATTAATGATAGACATCTGAACTAAATATTCAACATCACAGCACTTGGGTGTTTCATAAAATTATCTGTACAACATATTTAAGAAAAAAAGAAAATTATCTGTACAACATATTTAAGAAAAAAAGAAAAAAAAGTTAAACCATGAATGGATTAACAAATTGTGGTGTATGTATACTGTGGAATACTGCGCAGCCATAAAAATGGAGACTTTACAGCTTTAACATTTACCTGGAGGGAACTGAAACACATTCTTTTTAGTAAAGTATCTCAAGAACAGGAAAAAAAGAATCCAATGAACTCAATACTATTAAGAAACCAGCATATCATCACCTACATATCTATATAAATGATAAAACACGACTACAGTCCAGAAAGAAGGAAGGGAGAGGGAGAGTGGAGAGAAAGGGGGAGAGCGGGAGGAGGGACAGTATTTGGAGGGACCTCACCTATTGTGCACAATGCAATGGTACATTTCAAAACTACTAAGAGTACAGTATAAACATCTAACCACAACAAATAAGTAAGATGATGGCTATGTCGGTCAGTCTGATTTAAGCATTCCACGTTGTATATCAAATCAGCACATTGTACCTCATAATTGTACACAGTTATGATTTAATAAAAAAGAGAAAGAAACAAGGTAAAATAAATTTCTAAATTTCACTTTACTTCAGACAGAGGTGGACTGCCAAACTAGCAACCTGACAGTTGTCCTTTCCCACTGTCTTAAGGTGACATTCTCACTGTTCCCCTCACACCATTAAAGCTAGCCCAAATTTAACTATCTTTCCACCTCAAAGTCTCTACGTGCAAGCAGAGTCATGGCAGGGCTATGCCTTACCACATCTTGTACACACTCTGTAGATTAGTATTTGGTATGAAGAACCACCAAGCACCCCATGACCCATAAGAGAGCTCTTGGTAGCAGGTAGAAATATCCCAAGGGGCAATCTCTATGACACTAGTTTATAATTTGTTGGTGATCAGAACACAATGTCCCAAAGCATGGTAACTTGGCATGCTGAGTTCTTCTAAATGAAGGAGACTGGAAGGGGCTCGGGCTACCTTAAGTCTGAAACAGCCTAATACACCTTCACATTACAGTGAAGCAGTCATCTAGAGGAGCATGTCCTATTAACAATTTTGTACAGAAAGCTATTACGACTAACAGTGTCTTCTTTAGATTTATGGATTTTATTTGCTGATTTTTTTTTTTACCACTAGAATCTAAATATAATGAAGTCCCTGCCTCCAACAACATAAAACATTTCAAATATCTATTCATTCCACAAATATTTATTATTATTTAATATGCTAAGTCTACGTCAGAGTATGTGGAAAAATATGACATCCGGTGTCTATTCTAAAAGAGCTAAAGGAGCTAATAGTCCAAAAAAGTTGTGAAAACAGTGGATTATATCAAGATTAATCAATAAACTGCCATCTTCCTCTTTATCCTTCACTGATTCATCCACTTAGCAAAATTAATCAATACCCACCGTGGGTCAAAAATAAAATAAAATGAAAATGAAAAAGGTAAGTTCCCACTCCATTTTCTAGACCTAAAAAAGTACAAATAGGCAAGTAATAGAACTTCTTGAGAGAAAAATTAAGGCCAAAAATGAGATGTGAAGATATAACATATGGGAAATGTTTGAAATGTAAATCACTTAAGCAATTTTACTATATTCCAGACATGAACAAAATTTAATACTCACAGATTTCTAGCCAGATGGATTTTCATATTGATAATGAAAGCCAAAGTATTTAATCAACTCAAAACTGGATAGAAGTAAATCAGAACAGGCACTGCCACTGCTATCTTTAATCATTAGGTTTCACAGAGAAAAGTGCTCAATCACACAAAGCATATTATAAAAACTAATAAAGCAGCAAATTGCATGAAGAAAGACCCAAATGAACTGAATTCACAATTTTCGTAAAGGACTTTAGGACTGAGCAAGGCAACAGCAACATTAGTTTCTTCTCAGGCAGTGTTTCAGCTAAAATTATAAACTGAATGTAGTATATATTATTGCACAATCTACTTTAAACTGATTGTTTTGTCTATTCACCTCCAAAAGCAGCCATAAGGAAGGCAAAGCTCTGCCCTACCTGGCTGACCCCAGCACACTGGACTGTTGCTAGAGGAATGAGATAGGAGCAGCAGTCTCACTGTTTGTCAGGGCCTGGGATTTCTCCTTAGGAGAATTGCAATGATGAGCACACACAAAGATAGTTATACCTCTGATAAACAACCGTATTATACCTCTCTCTTATTACTATTTGCACATTTCTAGGTCCTTTACATAATGAATTGCAAGACTCCAAGGGATGCCAGTCATGTAAACTGCACGGAGACATCACTCTCTTTTTCTCCATTAATATCACAGGCTAATACTGGTGTCCAGGTAATAGTCAGTACTGGTAAATGTAAGAACGATAAGTCAATATTCTGAAAAAAAGACATAACCCATGAAGTCAGAGGACATGAATCAAAATGGAATCTTGATTCTAACAGTCAGTAATCTCAAATTAACTTCTTTTAGCACTATTCTCATCTATTAAAATGGATACAAAAAGTTTATACTTAGGGGCTAGGCGCAGTGGCTCACGCCTGTAATCCTAACACTCTGGGAGGCTGAGGCAGGTGGAATGCCTGAACAAGAGAAGACTTGGTCTCAAAAGATAGCTGGGCATTATGGCAGGCCCCTGTAGTTCCAGCATCTCAGGAGGCTGAGATAAGACAATGGTTTGGGAAAAAAAAAAAAAAAGAAAGAAAGAAAAGAAAATGGTTTGAGCCCTAGAGTTTGAGGCTGCTGTGAGCTATGATGCTACAGAACTCTACCAAGGGCAACAAAGTGAGACCATGTCTCCAAAAAAAAAAAAAAAAAGAAAGAAAAAATTTATATTTAGAGCCTGACACTACAAATACTATTTATTTCCAACATTCCTTCTCTCCAACACTATCACATGAATTACATGCTTTCCTCTGAGCATTTATTTTCATAATATTATCATGTTATTTTAATCATTTGTTTACATTTTCCCCAGTAAGACTATGACTATCTTACAGACTAGGATTATGACTACTGTATCTCCTCCTCAGGGGAGAGTCAATAAATAGATGAACTTTATTATTTTACCATTATGTTATTATACATATCAGAACAACCTACTCTATTTTATGGTAGTATTACATATAGATTTTATCATACTTACTACAATACACTAGGTTTTAGTAATTCATAAAGTTTGAATCTAAAACATCCAAGTTAATGTGATTCCCAAGACACAGGTGAAAGACCCAAACAAAGTATGGTTGTTCAAACTCTTCTGGCTTGACAAAGAGTTAATACCTTCACCCCTTGCCCCACTACATCATGAAAACTCCCCGATATCTATGATAAAGCTAAGGGTTTACCACGGAGGGACTTTCTCAATTATTTATTCTGGGAGCTAGTACACACTAACTAGTGCAAGAGATGAGCATATCTGAGAGCACTGAAGAAATCCATATTACATCCACTGAGAAAAAATGTCTCTGCTCTTTTAGAGATATCAAACAGGAATAAATGTAAAAAAGTCATAACTATACAGAGTGATTCTAATCTTTCTAACCCATTACATATAAATCTGATCTTTCAAATAACAGAATGTTACTAAACTAATTAACATGTCAAGTGTCACAGAAAAAAAATTTGTGCAGAACACTACAGCATTCACTAGCCTGAGACGTAAATATTCCCTCCACCATTTTGTTTTCTAGCGTATTTCTTTTTCCATGTGGTCATGGGAAGACCATGAACACCCAAGTCAGAAAGATATAAAATAAAATCTCTACTGCTTACTTGCAATATAGCCCTAGAACAAAGGAAGTGCTCATTAAGTAATAATTGACACTGTTATCAGAGTGAATTCCATAAAAGCTACAAGAATATCACAGGCATGCACCTGCATCCATTAAGCTATAAAGCCTGCAATAAGCACAGTGAAAGAAACCAAAATGTCTGTGAAGAGCCTGAAGCCTCACAGAAGTGTTTATGATTGAATGGAGTTTTAGAAAATACACCCCTGATATCTATGATATAGGGGGCATGGAGAGGAGGATCCAGGAAGTAGAGTGAACCTGCATAATGGTCAGACTAGAGGAAATGACAAGTGAACAGAGGAATTTGCATTTTGACTACAATCTTAGGATTTTAAAGAAGAAAAAAAAGGATAAAATTAAATGCCTCCCATGTTCCTAACTTTAGACTAAAATTTCCTTTGAGGCTAAAACTGGCGGGGGTCTCAGAGGGCAGAGTTTGGTCTGGCCAGTTAGTCTCCATGTGCTGAGCAGCAGCAGGAGAGGGAAGGCCGTGGCAGCCACCAGCCTGTGCTGTAATGAACTCTGCATGGAGCAGGAGCTGAGCAGCAGAGGGAACGGCAGTCAGAATAGGATCAATGTCAGTAGCTATGGCTATGCCACTGGTCCCTCAGCAAACAACATTATGTCCTGCACAATGTCCTTGGTGATGACAACCAGTTCCATGGTTCACTTCTGTAAGCCAAAAAACCTGTTTTTGCCAGTTTACTTGGGCATTTATGGAAAATAATTCATACCAGCCACATAAAAACAAACTGACATATAACCCTAAAAGTTTGCATAAGGGATACAACTAGCTTGAAAATCAAGTTGTATCTCTCTGACAGATTAATTTAAAAGCCAAATTCTCTGAGGACTTTTTGGGAAACCTAAATCAAAGCCACAGGAGGTAGATGCTCAAACAATCAAACTGCAGCAACTCCTAATGAATTGTCCTTGGATTTTCAGGTTATTTCTATTCAAAAGATCCTCACTAAGTAAGACATGGCTAAATAAAACTTCTCCATGAACCCATCCCTTCCCACTATGTATATTTTTTTCCATTTCTGAAGTTCCTTCTTCTCCTGTCACATTAGTTTGTTGATTGCATATTTCAAATTACTGAAATATTCATACTTAATCATTCCTCAGTTTTAAGGTTTTTAAACTATTTTTAAGTTTTTTAAATAGACATGTTGACCATACTAAATTGAAGAATGGGAACTGGGAAGAAAAAGAACCTTCCTAAAGCTATATATAAGAGAAGGGGAAAAAAAGAACAGCTAAAAAATAAATAATTTAAATGTGTAAATCAAGTAAGAAAATACAAAGTCACTTTCTCTTCTGTTTTTCTGAAAAAAAAATTGTTTATTAGTAATTCTCTTAATTATAACATTTATCTATCCAGCTCATTCAGGAAATAGGTTCTAATCTGAGATTCACAAAACTATCCACCAAAGCTGGATATGTCTATAGAAAAATGAGGTGAGGGGGTAAGCAAATGAAATCAACACTTAAAGTGGGAAAATGTAAACAAAAAGATTTATAATATAAGCCATACCCAATTGAGCAATTCCTTTGAATCTTCACTTTTTCACAATAAAGGACTTTATATGAGCAGATCTTATCCTTCCTTTGTGAATTTAAATTATAAAAGATGTTGATTATTCTATATTACTAAACAATAAAACCATAAAATCTATCATTTGAAGACACTAAACAATGAAAGAGTTCCATCTTTATATTTTAGCAACCCATATTTGAATGAAGAGAAAGTCATTCCCTTAAAATGTGAAATAAGCCCAATGTTGCTGGTGATACAGGTAATTCGGGAAGAATTACAACGTGTTAAGGATTTGACCCTCCAAAACCCTGGTATATATTGACTCTTGCTGAAATGCTAACATCTCCAATCTGTACTTTTGGAATGACAAAGAGGGATAAAATAAAGCGTTTAATCAATGAATTATACTCAGTATACAGAGTGTACTGCATTACAAATTAAAATCAGTACACAATATTAATCTATTCTTAAACTATCCAGCTGCACTGATATTACAATTTAACTAAAGAACAGAATAGCTTCAGAATAATGATAATAAATAATGGCTGTGTGCTATAGTAAAATATCAGAAAAGTCAAATTAGTACTGTCAGTACTCACCCTTAAGAAAGTATCATTCTATGAATGATCACGACCAAGAAACATACCTGCTCACTTTGATTCCATTCCCCTTGTTGCTTCAGAGATGGAATTGCCCAGATGCTCAGCTTCCCTGAGAAATGAATGGCTGCAAGAAGCATCCCATCTGGAGAAAGGCTCATCTTAAAGATTCCATCCTGCATAAAAATCAGAAGGTCAAAGCAAAGGACTTACGGTCAAATAAAAAAAGACTTTCAGAATTAAGCCATACTCTTCCAAGTGCCATGTTATACATCACCTTTAGTAATTAAGGTTTCCACCAGCTTGGTATTACTATAAATGTACTCCAGCATACAGAAACAGGTCAGGACTCCTGACCTTAATGAGTTTTTTATCTACTGTCTAGTGTTATAATTTACATATAACACAAAGCCCAGATATGCAAATTTTATAAATATATTATCTTATACATCAATTACCATAAGTTCTCAATATCTCTTATAGTTTAGTCTTGACTAGATTCACAATTTATTGAAATCTGGCCCACATCGTCATAAGATTCTCTAGCCACAACACGCCTGGAATATGCTATCCATACAGATAGGCCAAAAACTCATGATGCAGAAAAGAAAGAAAGGGTGAAGGAGAAAGAAAGCGAGATAAAGAAAAAGAGGGCCCAATGATGAAGAAAACAAAGGCGGCAAGGGGAGAAAACAGCCTTAATATAAGAAATCTATGAAAGGTGAACAATTTCCAGATATGCTGCCAAATTATCCAATTTAAGGAATACAATGGTTACCCACAGAACAGAGAAATTTTATAATATACTGATTTGACATAGTCAACCTGTGTGTTCACAAAGGAAGATGTATCTTTCTAATTCTTCTAGTCTTCATAATCTCTCTGTACTTTCCTACCAGAATACTAGTTTTTCCCAGTTGCCACTAACCATATGAATAGAGACATCACTTGTCTACCACCTATAACATATTCAAAAGAATCAAATAAACACTAACTGGACATCTAACAATTTCCTATTCAGGGATTTTCTAAGGACAGGGCCTAAGGTAGCTTGCCCACAAAGAATAAAACAGAGACCAGAAAACGGCAACCAACAGCCATATTTCTTCTGACCATTTAGAAAATCTGGCAAAACAAATGCCATGTCCCCAAATGGCAACAGAACTAAGTAGTAGATGACCCCTTAGAAATGTCACAAACTTTCCAGTTACCCAAAACCCCCACTGGTCCAATATTAAGACCAATTATCAACCAGTAACTTAGAACTAAACCATGACTACACTGACAAACAACATTATTACACCCAGCCCAATTGGCCAAATGATATTATGTACCTGGCTTGCGTAGGCATTTACATCTTGGTCTTCAAGTCTCAAATGACAAAGGCACATTAGCCGTCAAGAACAAACACAATTTCGAGATCAGAAATGATAACATCCATAGTTTCACATGAGGTAGGCCTCAGAAGCATAGATTTTTATTAGCTAACAGAATTCACTTCTTCTCCTTTGGATTTTTATAGAGGAAGAAACTAAGAAACAATAGGGCAAAGACACTTGCCCAACATCATTCACGTGTAGAAAGCAGAGCCTGAGCTCTAAAGCGAGGTCTTTCATACCAATCCACAGCATGACCGTGAACCACGACTACAGCCCCCTACCTGGGCCCACGGCCTTTCTAGCAATCACAACCATGTTCCTCAGTACAAATTATGGTCGAGTACAAGTTATTATTTTAAGTCCCTGAAAAATTACTGACATGTGTTCTGTATGGTAGGTAATTCCCAGATACTACAAATGCTCCATTAGACAGTTCTACAAAAGTTCTCTAAAAGAAAGAAAGATGTTTATGAATCTCTTTAACAAAAACACACAAAAAATTGAATAATGTAACAGTAACATTGTAACAAGGAAAGTAATGCTAAATTTCCTAAATTTTCATTTTTTAAAAGCCCCTCCCTCCTGATAGGGTTCAAGACATACTACCCCAAAATATGGCACCTTAGTATTTGAGAATACAGCTGAACCAGAAAGGTCACACTCACCTTCCCTCACCATTCCCCCAGGAAGCCAGTCATTAAGACCTAGGAAGGGTTTCTGACCTTACTCTGAAGCAAGTCATAATATTTTCATTCTTATGAATCAGTTAAAAGCTTGATAACTAGAATCTACAGACAACTCAAATTAACAATCAAAAAAGAGCCAATAATCCCATATATCACTGGCCAAGAGACATGAATAGAACCTTATCTAAAGAAGACAGACCAATGGCTAGCAAACATGAAAAAATGCTCATCATACCTAATCATCAGAGAAATGCAAATCAAAACCACCCTGAGATATCACTTAACCCCAGTGAGAATGGCCCACATCACAAAGTCTCAAAACTGTAGATGCTGTCTGTACAGAGAAGGGAACACGTTTACACTGTGGGTGGGAATGCAAACTAATGCAACCTTTTTGGAAGGAATTATGGATAAACCTCAAATCAGACCTCCCATTTTATCCTGCAATCCCATTACTAGGCATCTACCCAGATTAGGAAAAAAAAAAAAAAAAAAAAAAAATCATTTTATCATAATGACATTTGTACCAGACTATTTATTATAGCTCAATTTACAATCCCCAAAATGTGGGAACAGCCTACATGGCCACCAACCCAGGAATGGATTAACAAGCTGTGGTATATGCATACCATGGAATACTATTCAGCCATTAAAAGAGACTTCACATCTTTTATATTAACCTGGATTGAGTTGGAATGCATTCTTCTAAGTAGAGCATCACAAGAATGGAGAAGCAAGAATCCAATGTAGTCTATTCTAACATGAAGGCAGTGGATGATCTAATACAAGGGGAGGAGAGGAGAATGAGGGAACAGGGAGAGAGAAGGAAGGAGAGGGGTGGGAGGGTCACAGTGAATAGCACACTTCTTGGAAGCAGGTGCAATTATAAGAGGGACTTTACCTAACAAATGCAATCAGTGTAACCTAATTCCCTGTACCCTCAATGGATCTCAAACAATAAAAACAAAAAAAGAGGGCAGCGCCTGTGGCTCAGTGAGTAGGGTGCTGGGCCCATATACCAAGGGTGGCGGATTCAAACTCGGCCCCGGCCAAACTGCCACAAAAAATAGATGGGCGTTGTGGCAGGCACCTGTGGTCCCAGCTACTCTGGAGACTGAGGCAAGAGAATCACCTCAGCCTAAGAGCTAGAGGTTGCTGTGAGCTGTGATGCCACAGCACTCTTCGGAGGGTGACAAAGCGAGACTCTGTCTCCAAAAAATAAAAAAATACAAAAAAAATTTTCATTCAAGCGCCTTCCCTAAACCTAGAGGAAAAGAACATCCTTATCTCAAAGGCACAGGGTCACAAAGAATATGAACAAACACACTTGCTAAGTTCCCCCCAGTGTATTACGAGTAGATCATACTTATCCAATCATTGTGGATAAGTATACCCATAATGGTTGTGTACCACCCCCAAGAGGTGTGCCATACGCTGTGAGTCCCCCAACCCCTTCTCTCCTCTCCCTCCCCACTCCCTCATTCTCCTATCCCCCCTTCCACCTTGTATGCGATCTATTGCCTTCATATTAGAACTGAATACATTGGATTCTTGCTTCTCCATTCTTCTTCAAACCTCCACAACTAGCCATTTTTATTCTTCAAACCTAGCATAAAACATTAAAGGCTTATACGTTTCTTTGAGTCTTCATTTCCTTACAAAGACTCCCATGTCACAAAAAATTTATATTAAATAAATCAGCAGGCTTTTCTCTTATTAGTGTGTGTCTTGTTATAGAACCCTCAACCTTGAATATAAGAAAGGGTAGAGGAAAGAAACCGTTCCTCCCTACACTCCCTTCTTTCCTTTCTTTCTAGAAATTTAAACAACAAATGTATTATTAGCTAGAATATTACCACTTGCTTTTTATATGGTTGATACTCGATGCCTTGGTTTCATTTGATGCTATGATATCTACACTGCAAGCTTAGCATTTCTTTCCTTAAGTATCTCATCATAGAAATTTTCACTCACGTATGAAAGTAGAAATGATAGTACAATGAATACCCATGTACTAAACAACTAGCTTTAACAAATATCAAGTTTTTAAAGCTTGATTCATTTATCCTTCACCAATAACCACCATTCCAGAGGACTTTAAAGCAAATCCCAGATATTTCTTCACTTATAAAGTATACATTTCCTTAAAGTCCCAAGTTACTATTTAATTACCATACAGATTACAATAAGATGATACAGCTATTAGTAGCAACTGGCCTGTAGCCACTCAAGATGGACAAGTTACCTATGTTACATTAGAAACATGATCTTTTTATTCCAAAATAAAAATTCTGGTTTTTATTTATAGAAGCATTTCTGGATGCCTATATAACACACAGGAGATTTCTGACCCAGGACTAATTCATTATTCTGACAATAACTGTGGCACAAAATCTCAAGCCATAATTAGCAAATCTAAGCTAAATTCCGTGAACACAGTCTGCAATACAATGTAGAGTCTGGATGCCTGATGGTGGGCAAGGAAGGGGAGTCTACAGTGTGTGCCTTGAAAATGCAGAGAAGTGGCTTTTTAAACTGCAAATCACACTAAAAGTAAACCTCAAACATTTTTAAACGATGATTCTTCAATATTGTCTTTAGATTTGGATTTTTCTCCCCAAGTGAATAATAAATAATCTTGCTCTCTTCTCCCTCAGTTGAATTCAACAGTTTTAAAGGCAATAAAATTTTAAAGTAGCTGAAATTTTCACACTGGTTAAAATGCGTCTTAAGTTTCTTTCATAGTCCTCGGCTATGAATGTCATCACAACTGAAATATCAGTCAAGAATATAAAACTTAGTTCCATCACTTAGTAGTTATGTGATCTTAGGCACATTAGTTAATTATTACAGGTAACTTTATAATCTCTTTGCAATACAAAGTAACATTGACACATTATAAAGTGGTTCCAAAGACAAAATCAGAGTTCACGTAAAATGATTTAATGTATTTACTGAAGAACTCGGCTTTCCAAATTTAGTAGTATGAACACTGGATTCTACCAGAATCCTAATAACCTTAGTTAAAATTGCAGAACATGTCCCATTCATGTGGCACTCCTCACTCTCCTCTTAGTGACAGCTTTTATATTGGGGCCATATATTGATATTTAATTCTTGTAACTTTTAACTAATACTTTATGTAGCTTCATTAACCACTTTGTAAGTGTCCTGAGTATAGAAACTGCATCAATGTTACATAAGTCTGAAATAAGACAATAAAGAGCTGACATTCTCAAAGGACAAGGGTATCAGAATCACATACACATCTGCCCCCCTCCCCAACCTCAGGACAAACAGTAATCCACGTTGGAAAAGCAAAGGCATGTGCTCTTTGGAAAAAGTATCCCTAGGTGTCTCTGATACACACATCTACTTTTAATATACCACTTTAATTTTTCATTTTTATCACTTTTTTTTTTTTTTTTTTACATTTTGCTTGGAAGGCAGCCGAAGTCCAGAAGCTCTTGTGACATGTTCTAGATGACATTATAAGACTCTGTGACATAATGCAAGTATCTCTCCTAACACACAGGCAACATCTCTGGACATTCACAATAAGCATTTCCTTACTGCACTACACAAAAAATGGTGAGCAGTCACTTGCCAAAATGCTGATGAGGCCCTTGCTAAGTACTTTATACATAAATGGAAATAGGGAAAAGTTATGCACCCTCCAATAGTGGGAGACTACAAAGGGATCCTGGAACAACTGGCACTTGATAAGATCTCAAGGCTAACAAGCCAAGACCACTTGTAAGGCCATGTTCCACACTAAGAAGAAACTTCTGTGAACAGAAACTACATTGATAAGTACAGGGATAACTGATTAAAGAAAGTAAAAGTCAAATCTCATGTAAGGTTATCATAGAGAAGAAAGAGTAAGAATGATATTCTTACAAGCAACAAAACAATGGTAAAACAAGAAGTTCACAAAGTAGATTTCTACCTTTACCCGACTAAATTTTCTTTAAACCCATTTCAAAATGGGTTTAAAGAAAATTTAAAATGATAAACATTATATAAATTTAAACAAAATTTAAAAATGATAAACATAATATAAATAAATTAGAAATAGGAAATGTCAAATATAAGGTAATAGAAGTCTAAAAAACTGGAAAAAAAGAAAAATACCACTCTCAAAATGAAGCATAAATGTGAAGAAAGTCAAGTATGAGTAAACAAAACAGATAATATCTTAAGAGAAATTTAAGATGAAAAGGAGAGAAATATCTGGAAAAAAAGAAATTAAAAAAAGTGATAAGAAAATTAAAGAGAAAAATGACAACAGATAAAAATGACTCAACATATGAAACACAGCACTATCCAAAGTTGAAATCTGAAGCCAGACATCACAACAAGTATTAAAAACAATTCCAAAATGTCTGAAGTGAAAAATAAATTGAATTTATATACCAAAAGAGAACATCATACACTTGAGGGGAAAAAAATAAAGCAATCAACTTTAAGATATATTCTAATACAATATTGAACTGTAAGAAAAAAAAAAAAAAAAAAAAAGGACAAAATGTACTGACACACACCTACAATCTGAACACTCTGGGAGGCTGAGGCAAAAGGATGATTTAAAGCCAGGAATTCAAGGCCACCCTGGGCAGCATAGCAAGACCCTATCTCTTAATAAAAAACTAGTCAGGGCCAGGCAGTCTAGCACTCTGGGAGGCCGAGGCAGATATCTTACCTTAATTCAAGAGTTCAAGACCAGCCTGAGGAAGAGTAAGACCCCATCTCTACTAAAAATAGAAAAACTAGCCAGGCATGGTGGTGCATACATGTTGTTCTAGCTACTCAGGAAGCTGAGCCAAGAAGATCACTTGAGCCTAAGAATTTGAGGTTGCTGAGTTACAATGATGCCACGAGACTCTACATAGGGTGACAGAGTAAGACTCTATCTTAAAAAAAAAAAAAAAAATTAGTCATGTACAATGATGTGCACCTGCAGTCCTAGCTACTCAGGAAACTAAGGCAGGAGGACTGCCTAAGAGGCTAGCAGTTTGAGGCTGTAGTGAGCTATGATCACACCACTGTACTCTAGCCTAGGCAACAGAGTGAGACTCCATCTCTTAACAAAACAAAACAGAAGAGGAAAAAAATTGAGGGGGAATCAAGGGGTGCATTTTTAGTTCTAGCTACTTGGAAGGCTGGGACAGGAAGATCACTTGAGCCCTAGAGTTTGAGGTTGCAATAAGCTATGGTGACACCACTGCACGCTACCTAGGGTGACACAAGAAGACTCTGTCTCAAAAAGAAAAAAAGGTCATGTTGTTAAAGATAAAAATTCGGATAAAACTATACATAAATGGGGCAATGCCTGTGGCTCAACGGAGTAGGGCGCCAGCCCCATATGCCAGAGGTGGTGGGTTCAAACCCAGTCCTGGCCAAAAACTGCAAAAAACAAACAAACAAAAAAAAACAACTATACACAAATGTAAGCCAGGGAATAACGGTTGCTTTGGGGGGAGGGCCAGAACTGCGATTGTGCCAGTGTCCACAAAAGGCTTCTGTGGCAGATGGCAGAGTTTTTTGTTTTTATTTTTTCTTTTTAATAGAGACAGAGTCTCACTTTATTGCCCTCCATAGAGTGCCATAGCATCACAGCTCACAGCAACCTCCAACTCTTGCCTCAGCCTCCCGAGTAGCTGGGACTACAGGTGCCTGCCACAATGCCTGGCTGTTGTTGTTGTTGTTGTTGTTGTTGTTGTTGCAATCTGGCCGGGGCCAGGTTTGAACCCTCCACCCTCAGTATATGGGGCCAGCGCCCAACCCACTGAGCCACAGGCACCACCTCAGCTGGTAGAGTTCTATGTCTGACTTGGACAATAGTTGCAAGGTTACACATCTTTTAAAATGTCAAACAAGAACCACTTCCCATGCACTAGGATTACCAGAATCAAGAAGACAGATAAAGATGTAGAGAAATTGGAAATGTCATACATTACTAGTAATGTATATAACAGAAAATGGTGTAGCCCCCTTGGAAAATAGTCTGACAGTTCCTCAAATGGTAAAATATAGAGTTATTGTAAGATCCAGAAATCCCACTCCAAGAGAAAGGAAAACATGTTTCCACAAAAGAACTTATACACAAATGTTCACAGCAGCATCATTCATAATAACCAAAAAGTAGAAAGAACTCAAATTTCCAACAGATAAACCCTGTATAGCCATATATTACAAAATATTATCCAGCATTAAAAATAAATGAAATACTGATACATGCTACAAAATGAATGAGCCTTGAAAGCATTATGCTAAAAGAAAGATGCAAAGCACAGAGGACCCCATATCTATTCACAGAGAATATCCACAATCTGTAAAAGGTATTCAAACAAAGAGCAGATGAGGAGTTGCCTAGCGAGGCGGGGAGAGGAAGTTTAGGGAGTGATGGTGAAGAAATACAGCGCTTCTTCAAGGTGCTAAGTTTTCTAAAATTGCTGATTGAGATGGTGCACAATTCTGTGAACATACTAAAAACCACAGGATTGTATCATTTAAATGGGTAAATTGTACTGTAAGTGAATATTTCAGTAAAGCTGTTTTAAAGTCATTAAAACATACATTTCCCTGATATAATTTCCTGTATCTTTATTATAATGTTTTATAATAAAAATTTTAGGGGGGAAGGAGGAAAAGAAGGATAATAGGAGGCCGGGAGGGAGTTGAAGAGACCTAGGAATCTCATTTAATTTCTCACTGCAAAGAGGTTACTGTCTAATTGCAGCAGGCCCAACCTTTCTGGCACTCAGGACCAGTTTCATTAACACAACTTCTCCATGAATGGGAGTGGGGTAGGGGGTGGGGGGATGGGCAATGTAAATGCGAGATGATTCAAGCACATTACATTTATTATTCACTTTACTTCTTTTATTATTACATTGTATACATAATGAAATAATTATATAACTCACCATAATGCACAATCAGGGGCAGTCCACCTTAGATCATCAGTATTAGATTCTCTTAAGAAGCGTTTATCATAGATCATTCATATGTGTAGTGAACAGTAGGATTCACACTCCTATGAGAATCTAATGTCACCACTCAGAATCTAATGCCACCACAAACTGACAGGAGGGGTAGCTCAGGCCATGACGCTAGTGACGGTGAGCAGCTGGCAGCTGGACTGCCACTGACCTCGTGCTATGCAGCCCAGTTCCTATCACGCCCCCCTCTGATACCAGCCCACAGCCTGAGAGCCGGGGACCACAAATGTAATGTATCTACTGAATTCTAGGAACTATCCTAGGGGCTAGGTAAAACAGATGTGGCTCTAACGAGATGGAGCCATGAAAACACAGATCAAGCATACAATTAAATTCTCATTACAAATTTGGATTACAGTTACAGAAGAAAAATACAGAGTCCTATAAGAGAGAATACTAGGAAACTTACTTAGAAGGACCACTGGAAGATTCTGAGGATATGAAAATAGACTTGATACGCAAAAATGAGAAGAAATTAAGTCAGAACAAATAAGAGAAAACCATTCCCAACAGGAAAAAAAAACAGCATCCACACAGAAAAGAACATGGCACCCTTAACAAGCTGAGAGAAGGCCAACACGCCCGGAAGAGACTGAGCCAGTGCTAGGAGACGAACGTGTAGTCATGGCCACTTCACGCCATGTCTTTAGTGCTACCTTAAGAATTTTAGTCTGCCTTTTATTCTCAGTTCAATGGCAAGCTACTCAAGACTTTTTTAAGCAAGAAAACGAGCTTAACTGATTTACATTTTTTAAAAGTCACTAAGGTAGGAAAGACGAAAAGTTATAATAAGAGGTGATAGCCATAAAAGAAGAAAGAAGTGGAAAGACTCCAGGTTCACCCTGAAGACAACAGTGGCAGCACAGGTGCTACATCAGATGTGGGATGAAAGATAGGGAGGTGTCAGGAAAAACTGAGGTATCCAGCATCAGCAAATGGGTGGATTACAAGGTAATCGAGTCTAGAGCAGAAACAGGTTGAGGAAAGAAAAAAGAGAAGCTCTTAGATTTCTGTTTTGGAAACGTTACATTTGAAATGCCTAAAAACTATCCTCCCAGAGCTTTCAAGTAAGCAAATGGATATTCATGTGTAAATCTAAAGTGCAGAAAAGAGCTGGGCTAAAGATGCCAGTTTAGGAATCACTGCCATCTGAAAAGTATTTAAAAATCTGAAAATAATCATATTTTATACATTAACAAGTATGCAATATACGGGTATGTTAATGTTTACAGCATCCAAAGCCACAAAATATATAATTAATTTGCTCCTAATAATACCTATAAGTAGATATTAAAGTTGCTTTTAATGATTTAAAAATAGTAAAAGATATTCTCCTATTTATAGATAATGTGTTTCTAGGTCATCTGGAATAACTGAGAACTAACTCTATCAAAGCCAGTTTTTTTAAAAGCTTTACTAATAAATTATCAAAAGAACTGAAATTTTAGAACTATCCCCCCTAAATATACTATAGCTCCCCCCCACCCTGATTCTATGTAACTATACTGACTACAAAATGGGTGACCAGTGAAACCATTTACTGGGTATAAAGTACACACCCAGGTTTACAAAAATAGGAGGTGGCTTACCCGTTCTCCAATAAGTTATTTCAACTTTTCTTTTCAGGGTCAATAAAGGAACATCAGCAGCAATATAGCATTAGTATCAAAATATCACAAACACTAGGGTTCCTCACTCACCAAGGTTTAAATCCCAGCTGTGCCACTTGCTGGAAGACCTCACTGAATTTGTCTAAACTGCTTCTAATCTATAAAATCTACATAATAATATTTTACCTTTGAGGTTTTTATAAAGATTAAAAAGATAATAAAATACATACTTGTCATAATAATAAAAAAATAGAGATACACAGGGTCTGGCACATAATTGATAATTTTAAATGGGATTATTTTAAAATCTTTTGGTGGAAAAGGCCTAGGGATCGTTTACTACAAAAAAAATACATTATTAAAACATAAACACAATGAAATTCTTAAGAAGTATGGCTTAACAGCGAACAGTAAATGTCACTTGCTACCTGCTGCAGTCCAATGTATTCCATAAGGACTTAACTACCCTGAAAGCAGTCCAGCTAAATCAATTACTTAGTAAATAAGCATCACTGGGTAGACAGCCTGGGGCATAGGAAGATGGCTTCTGAAGAGGTTTTACACAGTAAACTCTGATAATACTATTCTCTTCTTACATCAGTAATTCATTCCTGGCCTTTTTAACTGACTACATTACCAAAATTTCCTATTTGCTTCTCTCTGTCTCAAATCATTTCCCAAAATTTTCAAAAGATATCTTCTCATTTGATTGAATATTTTGTGTAGTAATGTGATATTAACAAAATATTACTTAAATTCATAATGTAAACTTAATTTTAACATTCATTTCTAGTTCATACTTAAACACTAGCTCAAATGTCCATTTACTCTTTTTTTTTTTAATTTAATTTTATTTTATTTTTTATTATAGACAAAAATATGTACCATAGATGTGGCCTGACCCATTACCCTCCCTCCACCCAAACCTCCCCCATCCCTTCCCCTTCCTTGGTCCTTTCCCCATAGTCTTGTGGTATAGTTGGGTTATAGCCTTCATGTGAAAGATATAGTTTAGCTTCATAGTAGGGCTGAGTACATTGGATACTTTTTCTTCCATTCCTGGGATACTTTGCTAAGGAGAATATGTTCCAGCTCCATCCAT
>CAUYPK010064434.1:0-11511 GCA_963574355.1 Loris lydekkerianus
AAGGCTATAACCCAACTATAGCACAAGACTATGGGGAAAGGGCCAAGGAAGGGGAAGGGAGGGGGGAGGTTTGGGTAGAGGGAGGGTAATGGGTGGGGCCACATCTATGGTGCATCTTAGAATGGGTACAGGTGATTGCACAAATGTACACCGCCATGATTTAACAATAAAAAAAAAAATTGCTTAAAAGAACAAAAAAAAGAAAACAGAAAGAGAGGAAACCAACAACTTAATGGATGATCTCAAGCAACTGGAAAAGGAAAAACATTCCAACCCCAAACCAGCAGAAGAAAATAAATAACCAAAATTAGGGCAGAATTAAATGAAATTGAAAACAAAAGAATCATTCAGAAGATCAATGAAATCAAAAATTGGTTTATTTAAAAGAGTAATATAATTGGGCAGCACCTGTGGCTCAAAGGGGTAGGGCACTGGCATAATATACCAGAGTTCAAACCTCGCCCCAGCAAAAAATTGCAAAAAAAAAAAAATATATATATATATAAAATTGATAAGCCAATCTAACCAGAAACAAAGGTAGAATCTAATATCTATCAGAAGCAATAAAGGAGAAATAACAAAAGACACTTCAGAAATTTAAAAAAAAAAAATAATCCTCAATGATTACTACAAAAAACTCCATTCTCAGAAATATGAAAATCTGAAGGAAATGAACCAATACCTAGAAGCACACTACCTTCCTAGACTCAAAAAGAATTAGAAATTTTGAATAGACCTATATAAATCACTGAAATAGCATCAACTATATAAAATCTCCCAAAAAAGAAAAGTCCGGGACCAGGTAGCTTCACATCTAAAATATATCAAACCTTTAAAGAGGAACTAGTACCTATATCATACAACCTTTTCCAAGGCGTAGAAAAAGAAGGAATACTTCCCAACACATTCTATGAAGCAAATATCACCCTAATCCCCAAACCAGGAGAGGACCCAACAAGGAAATAAAATTGTAGACCAATACCATTAATGAATATTCATGCAAAAATGTTCAATAAGATCTTACCAAACAGAATTCAACAACACATCAAAAAATTATATACCATGATCAAGTTGATTTTATTCCAGGGTTACAAGATTGGTTCAACATAAATAAATATAATACATCACCTAAACAAAATAAAAAACAAAGATCATATGATTCTCTCAATTGAAGAAAAAGCTTTTGGTAATATCCAGCATCCTTTCATGATCAGAATTCTTAAGAAAATAGGCACAGAAAGAACATTTCTGAAACTGATAGAGGGCGTCTACAGCAAACCCACAGGCAATATGATAATGAATGTAGTAAAATTGAAACCATTTCCACTGAGATCAGGAACTAGGCAAGGATGCCCACTGTCTCCACTACCATTTAACATAGAAATGGAAGTCTTAGCCACCACAATCAGGCAAGAGAAGGTGATCAAGCATATCCAAATAGGGTCAGAGGAGATCAAACTCCCACTCTTCATGGATGATATGATCCTACACCTGGAAAATCCCAGAGACTTGGCTTGGCACCCGTAGCACAGTAGTTATGGTGCCAGCCACATGCACCGAGGCTGGCAGATTTGAACATGACCCAGGCCAGCTAAACAACAATGACAACTGCAAAAAAAATAGCCAGAAATTGTGGTGGGTGCCTATACTCCCAGCTACTAGGGAGGCTGAGGCAAGAGATTTGCTCAAACCCAAGAGTTTGAGATTTCTGTGAGCTGTGACATCACAGCTGTGAGACACTGTCTCAAAAACAAACAAACAAAAAAAAAATCTCAGGCACTCAACTACAAAAGAAGCAGATCAAGGACTTATAAGTTATCAAGGTCTACAGCACTGTCTCAGGATACAAAATCAATACTTAAAAATCAGTAGCTTTTATATACACCAACAATAGTCAAGCTGAAAGAACTCTATTCCTTTTACATTAGTGCCAAAGAAAATGAAGTGTTTGGGAATGTTTGGGAATGAACAAAGGACATGAAAGACATCTATAAAAGTAATTATGAAACTCTGAAAAAAGAAATAGCTGAAAATGTGAACAAATGGAAAAATATACCATACTCCTGGCTGGGAAGAATCAACATTGTTAAAATGTGCATACTACCCAAAACAATCTACAGATTTAATGCAATACCCATTAAAGCACCATTGTCATACTTTAAAGACCTTGAAGGAATAGTGTTTCATTTTACATGAAATCAGAAAGACCTGGAATAGCCAACACATTATTCAGAAATAAAAATAAGTCAGGAGGTATCACATTACCAGACTTCAGGCTATACTACAAATCTATAGTGATCAAAACAGCATGATACTGGCACAAAAGCAGAGAGGTAGATTTATGGAATATAATACAGAACCAAGATATGAACCCAGGTACTTATCATCATTTGATCTTTGGTAATCCTATCAAAAACATTCAGGGGGGGAAGACTCTCTATTTAACAAATGATCCTGGGTGAACTGGCTGGCAACATATAGAAGACTTAAACTGGACCCCCACCTTTTACCAGTAAAAAAATTAATTATCACTAGATAAAAAATTTAAACTTAAGACATGAAACTGTAAAAATACTAGAAGATAGCATAGGAAAGACACTTGAAGAAATTGGCCTGGGAGAATATTTTATGAGGAGGACCCCCTGGGCAATTGGAGCAACACCAAAAATACATTCCTGGGATCTGATCATACTAAAAAGCTTCTGCACAGCCAAGAGCACAGTAAGCAAAGCAAACAGACAACCTTCAGAATGGGAGAAGTTTTTTTCAGGTTATGCTTCCAACAAAGATTTAATAACTAGAATCTACAGAGAGCTCAAACTAATCAATAAGAAAAGAAAAAATAACTCCATTTCTATGTGGGCAAGAGACTTCAACAGAAACTTCTCTGAAGAAAACAGGCACATGGCCTACAAACACATGAAAAAATGCTCATCATCTTTAATCATCAGAGAAAGGAAAATCAAAACCACTTTGAGAAATGCAAATCAAAACCACAAATCAAAACTATCTAACTCCAGTAAGATTAGCCCACATAACAAAATCCCAAAACTACAGATGTTGGGGCAGATATGGAGAGACAGGAACACTTCTACACTGTTGGTTGGAATGCAAGCTAATATGACCTTTTTGGAAAGAAGTTTTGACCTACCATTCAATCCTGTGATTCCTCTACTACAGTGGTTCTCCACCTTCCTAAGGTTACAAACCTTTAATACAGTGCAAAGGGGTCGTGACCCACAGGTTGAGAACTGCTGCCTACTAGGTATACACCCAGAGATCAAAAATCATTTTACCATAGCAGGGCATTATGGCAGGCTCCTGTAGTCCCAGCTACTTGGGAGGCTGAAACAAGAGAATTGCTTAAGCCCAAGAGTCTGAGGTTGCTGTGAGCTGTAATGACACAGCACTCTACTAGGGCAACATAGTGAGACTCTGTCTAAAAAAAAAAAAAAAAAAACATTTTACCACAAAGACATTTGCACCAGAATGTTTACTGCAGCCCAATTCATAATTGCCAAGACATGGAAACAGCCCAAGTGCCCATCGACCCATGAGTGGATTAACAAATTATGGTATATGTACACCATGGAATACTATGTACCATAAAAAAAGATGGAGACTTCACATCTTCCATGTTTACCTAGATGGAGCTGGAACATATTCTTCTTAGTTAAGTATCTCAAGAATGGGGAAAAAAGTACCCAATGTACTAAGTACTGCTATGAAATCAATATATAATCACCTACACATTCATACGAATGGTAAAACATAACTATAGTCCAGAAAATAAAAGGGCAGGGGAGAGGGGAGATGGAAGGCGGGAGGGTATGTGGGGACACCTCACTTAATGTGCATAATGCAATAGTACATTTCAAAACTATTAAGAATATAATTGTCTTACCACAACAAATAAGTAAGAGAGGTGATGAATGTGTTAATAAGTTCAATGTAAGCATTTCACATTGTATATTAAATCAGTACACTGAACCCCATAAATTCATCATTGTACACAATTATGATTAATAAAAAAAATTTTTAAAGACATGCTCAGAGTGGTGACCATCAGCATCTAAACCCTTCTGATTACAGTAAAATACTGCTGAAGCAATATTAAATAAAGTGTCCACTTGTGTCACTGCACATGCTGTTTCAGTTTCTTCCCAAAGTACTACCAGTGCAGACAATTTTCTCCAGTGTACCACATCCTCTAAGATCCCCCACAGGTAGAAGTCAAGGGGTGTTAAGTCAGGAAAATGTGCTGGAAACTCAACTGCATGTCTTCGTCCTGTCCATTGTCCTGGCAAATTCTCAAGGTAAGCTCTCACATCTTGGTACATGTGATAATCTTGGGATGAAATTTTTCTATTTTGCTGTTTTAGAAATGTGTAATTGCTTGTTCTGCTCACTCTTTTCTCACACATACATTGGTAGAATTTTGTGGTGAGTGTGTAAACTGTTTCAACACACAACAGAAGAAGCAGGACTTGCTGTGTGAGGCCTCATGGACCTTCCCTTGGGTAAATCACACACAACACCATGCATCTCACTCTTATCACGAATGTGTATAATAGTTAGGTGTCTCAGAGGTTTTGTTGCATACTTATTCCTCCACTGCCATTGTACTTTCATAACATTCTTGAATTTCAGATACTTCTTCAAAATGCTCCTGTGCTCGTCAAGCAACCATCCCTCCACCATCTTTGTTGACTGTCCTGCCTGACACACAGTGACAGCAGCATTCATTTGATTAACACCATCTTTTGAGTGAACATCACACTACGAATTGCTACTTTGATTCATTCAACTTCTAAAAGTAATACAAGGTCAGGCAATTAAATTTGTGAATTTTCCACCTTGTACTTATATTGGCACCACTGTACAAAAAAACTCAGTAAGGTTTCATAATGTTGGTATATCATTGTCTCATAGCTGTGTTCATCTTGATGTGTGGTGGTGTCTTGCTGAGTAGTGTTCACTATTGTTTTTGTATGTTTCGTGTGCCATTGTGAGAATGCTGGAGCTTGAATTAGAGTGATGAACAAACATTAAATTTCTGGTTAAACTTAGCAAGAGTGAAAGTGAAATCAGAGACATGTTATTCCAAGTTTATGGAGATAATGCCATGAAGAGAATGGCAGTGCACAAATTGGTTAAACGTTTTTTCTGAAAGGAGAGGAAGCATCACCAATGAAGAGAGGTCAAGGCAGCCAGTAAGAGCAGAACTTGTAAAAATTCATCAAATTGTGCACCAGAATCATTGGATAACTGTGAGGATCATAGCACACCAAATAAATATCAATAAAGAAATAGAAAATTTTTAACTAAAAAGCTCAGCCACGAACTCATGACTCTTGCAATACAGCAATGCATCAACACACATGGCATGTAAATAAATAAATGCATTAGCCAGTAAATAAATAAATGTATTGGAACATCCTCCCTACTCACCTGATTTGGCCCCCAGTGACTTTTTTTATCTGAAGATAAAAAAAAAATTGAAAGGAAGAAATTTGGGTGACATTCAGGAGATTAAGGATAATATACAGCTCTGATGGCCATTCCAGAAAGAGTTCTAAAATTGCTTTGAAGGACAGACAGAGTTCTGCCATTGGTGCATAGCTTCCCAAGAGGAGTACTTCAAAGGTGACTGTATAAATAGGTTAGTGTTTGTGTATGTGTCCCTCAGATGTAATTTCAGTTGTGTACTCTCACTCGTGCACATACCCTACACATAAATATTCACACTCATAATTATAAATGCTCATGACAACTCTCACTAGTAAGAACACACAATCACACTCACCTTTATAAAATCAATCTTCATGGTTATGATATGTGGGTATCCTTATAAAACACACACACACACACACACACACACACACACACACACAAGAATTGTTGTTATCTCCAGACTTCTGGATACCAGAAAATGAGGACTCTTCATTAAACTTACAGTTAGTGTAAGAAACAAGGGTGGTTATGTGTGGAATGTGTTGCCTCTAACATCTCACTTGGGCTAAAAATAGTAACAGTGGAGAAAGAACAATGGATTTAAATTAAATGGAATACTGGTCTATGGGAAAATTCAAATAATCAATTTTGCCTCTTAAATTTTATATTTCTCCACTAATTGCATAACCAAAAAGCAGTCCTTACCAAAAATTCAGCTCAATAAGTGTACAGAACTCTGGTGACCATTAAATGCAGTTTAACTGAGAAAGTATCACTGGCTTTTGGGATGATTAAAATAGCAGAATGTACTTGCTAAGTCATGTGATCCTGTTGCATTTATTTGTGGTAAACACATTTATAGCAACCTCTTAAAGAAAAATTTTGTTTAGATTTCTACTACTTTAGGTCAATACTCACAAAGTCTACTTAACTAAAAGGTGTTCATATCATACCCAAATTAATTTAAATTTAGTTATAAAAATAAGTCCAGGGGGTGGAGACAAGACGGCTGACTGAAGCCAGCTTTCCACAGAGGCTCCCATCCAGAAGGAGAGTTAAAGGACAGAAATTTAGCAAGTAAACTGATGGATTTGAGCTGCAGCAAGAGAGAAGGCTGAAGAACGCACAGCAACCATGCTGAGGTGAGCTGCGACCACAAGGATATAAACAAAAAATACAAAATCCACCACCAAGCAGATGGGAGTCCCCTCCCCCATGAGAATGGCTCAGAGTGCCCCACAAACAAACGGACAGAGTTCAAAGGTCCTCCCACTACGCTCCACGGGAGAGACCCTCTAAAAACTGGACCTAACTCCCCTACTCGGGTGCCACAGCATTCTCCTTCCAGGCATAAAACTGTATAAAACTGTATATATTCTCTACCAGCAAATCTGAGCTCCCAGCACTCCCCTCCACTTTCACTCTGAGGTCTGGAGGCCTGTCCCCTAGAAGTCTAGATTCTTGGGTGAGTTCTTGAGGGGTGTGGACAGTGCCTGAACTGCAGCTGTTCAGTGCTGACTCTGGGGCATGGGAGCGAGGAGAGGATGGTCAGCTGAGAGGGAACCACACCAGAGCAGCAGTTCCCGGAGGCACAGAGCAGCAGCCATCTTTTAGCAGCAATACGGCCAGGCATAAAACTGTATATATTCTCTACCTGAAACTCTGAGCTCCCAGCACTTGCTTCCACTCTCACTCTGAGGTCTAGAGGCCTGTACCCCAGGAATCCAGATTCTTAGGTGATTTCTCGAGGGGTGTGAACAGTGCCTGAACTGCAGCTGGTCAGTGCTGACTCTGGGGCACAGGAGTGAGGAGAAGACAGTTGGCTGAGAGGGAACCACACCAGAGAAGCTGTTCTGTGAGGCACCGAACAGCAGCCGTCTTTTAGCAACAATACGGCTAACTCACGGATAGTCTGAAGCCACACACACCCATCTCCCTGGGCAACCAGAGGAGGCCTGCAACCACCACAAACAGATCCTGGATGGAAATATAGGTCCTGTGAGTAAAGGATTTGCATGAGGCAAATCCTGGGTGGAGCACAGGGACTAGAAACTCACTCACAGACCAGGAAGTTCCCAGTGCAGGGCTGACCCAGAGGACCGCTTTACTGAGCCTAAGATGCACATGGCCCTCAGGGGATCATCAGCCTATAGACAAAGGAAGGCAGCAGGATAAAACTGACAGGGGAATTTAGCAGGAACAGAAACAAAATTCTGCAAAGATACTCTGTTCTGCTCTGTCAGTAACATCAATCAGAGGCAGAGCTGGAACTGAGTGAACATCCCCAGCCTTCATCAAGCACCCGAGGTTGTCAGGCCTCGCCTCCTCCTGCTAGATAGAGGCAGAGCACAGTGGTCTAGCTGAACAGAAATAGAATCCTTGTGAATCAGGCACGTGCAAACCCCTGGAGTATCTGTTCACTACAGGCAACTGGGTCAGCCAACTGCAGGGCTACCAGTGACTGGGTGTGACAGAGGCGCAAGGCGGGGAAAAATATATCAACTTTCCTAGACTGATCTATTTGCTGGGTGGCTCCTCCTGACTCTACGCAGCACTGGAGCAAGCCATATCAGAGTAGTCACCAAACCCCTGTGATCGAGTTCCCAGAAACCTCTTAAACACTCCTACTGGAGACAGGTGCTTACTGAGACAATTGATATGGACCTTTTGAACTGAGCTGATCACCTGAGGACTATTCAGGTGGTGCCCTTGGGTGTGTGCTTGTAGGAAGGCTTGATTTTCTTTTTCCAATTGTTGCCTGTTGTAGGGGTGATTTAAATGCTGGCATTTCTCCACAGCTGAGACTTCAACCCAGAGTAAATGTTTCACTAGGGTCGAACAGAAACCAGCTGAAAACAAGACAGAACCACTTAGCCCCACCACACCAAACAGGTCCCCAGTTTCTCAGGCCAAAGCACTGTAGGGGTCCTTGACAAAGCTCCAGGGGGGAAATCAAAGGGTGTAAAACAATTATGGGGTGGAATCGGCAGAAAAACTCTGGTAACATGAATAACCAGAATACATCAACCCCCCCAAGGAAAGATATGGCAGATGTAACTGAAGATCCCATTCATAAACAACTGGCCAAGATATCAGAAATCGAATTCAGAATTTGAATTGCAAACAAAATCAATAAAGTGGAGGAATATTTGGAATTAAAACTTCAAGCAGCAATTCAAAAGTCGGAATTAGGAATTCGAGGAGAAATACAAAAGTTGTCTCAAGAATTCAACAAATTTAGAGACAAAACCACCAAAGACTTTGACACACTGAAGCAAGAATTTGCAGCTCTCAAAGGGCTGAAAAATACAGTAGAATCCCTCAGTAACAGAGTGGAGCAAGCAGAAGAAAGGATTTCTGACATTGAAGACAAAGCCTTTGAATGCTCCCAAACTCTCAAAGAGGAAGACAAATGGAGAGCAAAAATGGGTCATTATCTCAGAGAGCTCTGGGATAATTCCAAGAAGGCTAATATCCGATTCATTGTAATCCCTGAAACCAATGAAGTGGCCTCACTAGGTACAGAGGCCCTTCTCCATGAAATTATGAAAGAGAATTTTCTAGACATGCCTAGAAATTGAAATTCAGATAGCAGACAGTTTCAGAACCCCAGCACGACTCAATCCCAATAAGACAAGCCCCAGGCATATCATAATTAACTTCACTAAAGTTAATAAGAAGGAGAAAATTCTCAAAGCAGCCAGACATAAGAAAGTCATTATCTACAAAGGGAAGAATATTAGAATGACTGCAGATCTCTCTGCTCAAACTTTCCAAGCCAGAAGAGGGTGGTCATCGATTTTTAATCTCCTAAACAAAATAACTTTAACCCCGGATCCTGTATTCAGCTAAACTGAGTTTGATTTATGATGGAGAAATTAAATACTTTAATGACATTCATCCATTGAAGAAATTTGTCATAACCAAACCAGCTCTTCAGGATATTCTCAGACCTATCCTCCACAATGGCCAACCCAATCCTCTACCACAAAAGTAAACTCACTCAGAAACTTTTGATCAAACTCTAATTTCCACATTGGAGAAAGGATTAAAAATGTCCACTGGACTTTCAAAAAACTCGATACCCAAAATTTTACCAGTCTTATCAATATTCTTCATTAATGTGAAAGGCTAAAACTGTCCTCTAAAGAGGCATAGGTTAGATGACTGGATAGAAAAACTCAGGACAGATATTTTCTGCATACAAGAGTCACATCTTACCTTGAAAGACAAATATAGACTCAGGATGAAAGGATGATCATCATATTTGAGGCAAACAGTAATCAGAAAAAAGCAGGTGTTGCAATTTTATTTGTAGATACAATAGGCTTTAAACTGACGAAAGTAAGGAAAGATAAGAATGGTCACATCATATTTGTTAAGGGTAATACTCAATATGATGAGATTCCAATTATTAATATCTCTGCGCCCAGCCAGAATGCACCTCAATTTATAAGAGAAACTCTAACAGACATGAGCAACTTGATTTCCTCCAGCTCCATAATATTTGGAGATTTCAACACTCCTTTGGCAGTCTTTGATCAATCCTCTAATAAGAAGCTGAGCAAAGAAATCTTAGTTTAAACCTAACCATTGAACATTTGGATTTAGCCTACATCTACAGAACATTTCTTTTTTTTTTTTTTTTACATGCTATTCTTGTTTTTTGTTTTGTTTTTTTTTATTAAATCATAGCTGTGTACATTGATATGATCATGGGGCATCATACACTAGCTTCATAGACCATTTGACACATTTTCATCACAATGGTTAACATAGCCTTCCTGACATTTTCTCAGTTACTGTGCCAAGACATTTACATTCCACATTTACTAAGTTTCGCATATACCCTTGTAAGATGCACCGCAGGTGTACATTTCATCCCAACAAAACTGAATACACATACTTCTCATCAGCCCACGAAACATACTCCAAAATCAATCACATCTTAGGTCACAAGACTAACCTCAGTAAATTTAAAGAAATAGAAATTATTCCTTGCATCTTCTCGGACCACCATGGAATAAAAGTTGACTTCAGTAACAACAGTAATCTGCATACTCATACAAAAACATGAAAGTTAAATAACCTTATGCTGAATCATAGCATGGGTCAGAGATGAGATGAAGAAGGAAATAGCCAAATTTTTGGAACAAAATGACAACAAAGACATGAATTATCAGAACCTCTGGGATACCACAAAGGCAGTCCTAAGAGGGAAATTTATAGCACTGCAAGCCTTCCTCAAGAGAAAGGAAAGAGAGGAAGTTAACAACTTAATGGGACATCTCAAGCAACTGAAAAAGGAAGAACATTCCAACCCCAAACCCAGTAGAAGAAAAGAAATAACCAAAATTAGAGCAGAATTAAATTAAATTGAAAACAAAAGAATTATACAACGGATCAATAAATCAAAAAGTTGGTTTTTTGAAAAGGTCAATAAAATAGATAAACCTTTGCCCAACCTAATTAGGAAGAAAAGAGTAAAATCTTAATCTCATCAATCAGAAATGACAAATACAAAATAACAACAGACTCCTCAGAAATTCAAAAAATCTTTAATGAATATTACAAGAAACTTTATTCTCACAAATATGAAAATCTGAAGGAAATTGACCAATACTTGGAATCACGTCACCTTCCAAGACTTAACCAGAATCAAGTGGAAATTTTCAACAGGCCCATATTAAGTTCTGAAATAGCATCAACCATACAAAACGTCTGTAAAAAGAAAAGCCTAGAACCAGATGGTTTCATGTCAGAATTCTACCAAACCATTAAAGAGGAATTAGTACCTATATTACTCAACCTGTTCCAGAAGGTAGAAAAAAAAGGAAGACTACCCAACACATTCTATAAAGCAAACATCACCCTGATCCCCAAACCAGGAAAAGACCCAACAAGAAAAGAAAATTACAGACCAATATCACTAATGAATATAGATGCAAAAATATTCAACAAGATCCTAACAAACAGAATTCAGCAACACATCAAACAAATTATACATCATGATGAAGTTCGTTTTATCCCAGAGTCTCAAGGCTGGTTCAATATACA
>CAUYPK010064435.1:0-38697 GCA_963574355.1 Loris lydekkerianus
CCCACACCCCCAGCTGCTGAACCTAGGCCACACCTCCATCTGCTGACCCTCGCCCACACCCCCATGTGCTGAACCTAGGCCACACCCCCATCTGCTGAACCTAGGCCACACCTGCCTCCCCCTCTGAGAACTCTACACCACACCTCCTTCCCCATCTGTTGAACCTCTGCACCTGAATCAAGGCCAATAACCAGAATGATGATGCCTTTTCCTTCTCAGAAGAGTACTCCAACCTTTGCTTATTAAAATTTACAGTCTAAATTAGCAGCATTCTTTAGGGATAGAAAGATCAAAATAAAGATAACAGAATTAATACTAAATGGCCTCCAAGAGCCAAACTAGTAAATTAATTACTCCAATTTTAAAATTGGGTTATCTCTAAAAACTGAACCTGTCTTCATCAGGTGCCCATTAACTAACAGTTTCCAGAAAGCAGCTAGCTCGTCCTGCAAAAAGTCACTCTCTCGACATTTGTGATTCTCTAGGTATTACCCATTCGTGTCTATCCAAAGAGGAATGGATATATGATCAGAAGCAGCACAAAAAGATCTCCTCCCTTCAGGAATTCCAAGGGGAAAGACCCACAGAAAATCACAGACTTGAAAAAATGGAGATATCAAATAGTCCTTTGAAAAATTTCATGAAAGCTATGAATCCTTTCCCCAAGCTCAAGTCAAGAACTTAAGATGTAAAGCGGGGATTTAAAAGAAAATTCAAAAGGGAGACAAATCCAATAGACTTTAAAAACACAATTTAAAAATTGTCAGAAAGATATGCAATGAGTTTTCATCTTCTAACTTCTATCCCATTTTGGTGACACACTGCCCCCACCCACACAGACCAAAATCATAATAAAATAAGAAGTTGCAAAATAGGAAACAACTTATTTTGTCAAGAAGTACTTTGACATCTATGTGACCAAATAAAATTCTCTGAATGCCCTTGGAGATACACAAAATCAGAATCTTAGTCCATATTCTAAAGTTTGAGCAACTGAGGTGCTAGGAAGGAAGGTGACCTATCCAGAGCTCCAGGACTAGTAGGTGGTTGTAACCAAGTTCAGATCAACATCTCCAGGCTCCTACTCTGGGGTTTTAAAGCTGGCAAGAACCTTGGATATCATCTGAGCCAACGGCCTAGAGCTGCGGTTCTCAACCTGTGGGTCACAACCCCTTTGGGGGTCTCCTGCATATCAAATATTTACATTACGATTCATAACTAGCAAAATTACAGTTAGGAAGTAGCAACGAAAATGATTTTATGCTTGGGGGGTCACCACAACATGAGGAAGTGTATTAAAGGGTCGCAGCATTAGGAAGGTTGAGAACCACTGGCCTAGAGCCTTGATTTGGCATATAAAGAACTGTGTCTTTGAGAGAGAGAGTGGTTTGCCCAAAGTCACCCAATGAGTAAATTACACAGAACAACCAGGCAGGTTATCTGATTCCACGTCTATTTCTGATTCCACTGAGCCAATGAGCATGTAACATCAGTCACAGAAAGTACCTCCTATGATTTCATGTTATTAGACAATTTCTGACTTTACTCACAGGATTCCTGCTCTAAGACTAAGATATTTTTAAACATTTCGAAAGGCACAAAAACACCTTCAAAAGAACAAAAGGCCAATTAGACTTTTTGCCCACACTGGAAGGAGCCCTCTGCATAGAACGTGATCTACCAAAACCAGCTTCACAGAGAGGCCTTCTAGAAAACATTTCCCTAGAATTTCAGGCAGAGGCAACAAAGAGCTCAGACACTTTTACACAAGGGAAATGCCTCAGCATGCTAGAAGCAAACAAAAGCCAACAACCTGGGCAAATTAATTTATAATGAGGAGCTCTAGTCAGAGATAAAAGAAAATTATATTATATTAAATACTGCATTACCCACGTTACTCACGCTGGAAAGAGAAGCTCCTGAAGAGATAGCTGCCCTGGGCCTTGTGGGAGGCTGGCAGCAGCCCACACGGAGGGAAGGGGCAAAGTGCACAGCCGAGATCACTGTGAGTGAGTGAGTGATCAGCGATCACGTGGGGAAATGCAGGTAAGTGTCCTAGCACGGTCAGGGCAAGGGGCGTCCCCCTACAGACCCCTGCCACTCCTCACCTCTTTAATTTACTCAATGGACAAGTAGCTAAACATGCTGACTGTGGGCTGTTCACCATGCATCGTTCAGTTCTGGGGATGCAGCTTCTGTTCTAGCAAAGATAGGCAGACAATGAACAAATAAATCAAGGACATGTGGATGGCAGGTAAGAGATTGGTGAGTGCTATCAAGAAAAGTTAAGGGCTGAGCCCAGTGGCTCACACTCCCTAGCACTCTGGGAGGCCAAGACAGGTGGATTGCTTGGGCTCAGGAGTTCCAGACCAGCCTGAGCAAGAATGAGACTCTGTATCTACGGAAAATAGCAAAATCAACCATTTTTCTGGACATGGTGGCATACACCTGTATTCCCAGCTACTTGGGAATGGGAAGCAGGAGCAATACTTGTGCCCAGGACTGTGGGGTTGCTGTGAGCTGTGACACTATGGCACTCTAGCCTGGGGTGAGAGAGGGAGACTCTGTCTCAAAAAAAAAAAAAAGTGGAGAGGGCCTTAAAAAGTGGTGGAGAGGGGGAATTTTTAAAAAATAGTAGTCAGGGAAGACCATAGTAAGATGACAATGGAGCAATACTTTTAAGAAAGTGGAGGAGGATGCCAGGCAGAGGTCTTAGGGAAGAGCATTCCAGGCAGAGGAAACAGCAAACGCAAATCCCTGAGGCATAAGACAGCCAAGCATATTCTTCCTTTATTTTTCTTCTTTAAGACAGAGTCTCACTCTGTCACCCTGTGACAAGTCATGTCATCACATCAATACAGTGTCATGGCGTCACAGCTCACAGCAACCTCACACTCTCGGGCTTAAGCGATTCTCTTGCTTCAGCCTCCCAAGTAGCTGCAAGTAAGGTGCCCGCCACAACGCCAGCTATGTTTTCTGTTGTAGTTGTCATCATTGTTTAGCAGGACCGGGCTGGGTTTGAACCTGCCAGCCTGGTGTATGTGGCTGGCGTCCTAACCACTGAGCTAGGGGCGCTGAGCCCAGCCAAGGATTTTCTAAGAATACTGGGGATGCTCCTGTGAAAAAGAGGGATGGGGGAGAAAAATGTAAAGGATGATGGCCTCACAGGGGTGTCCACAGTCAGGGTCTGGGGACAGAGAATGCAGCAGGGTCCTCACTCGTGAGCTCATGGTCTAGAAATAAGCAGAAGGCTGGGTTTTCAGAGCTGGCTTCACCTGTCACTAGGCAGGGGACATGGGGAAAGGAAACTTCAGGGATGCTCCTTTAAAAAACAAGAACAGTAATAATCTCGTTTCATCGATTCCACTAACCCTGCTCCCATCATTGTCTTGAGAGGGCTGCAAGATGCTCCTGTGTCATCTCTCTGCCTCTGCAGACCCACCTGGGTTTAACAGCTTCATTGTCATGTCGCACATAAAAAAACGCAGACACCGACTTAAAGTTGTTGTTCAAGAAAACACAGGTAGTAGCAGAATCTGGATTTGAACACAGATCTTCATGGCTGAGACGGACTGAGTTGCTTGTGTGATGGCCCCAGGGAAAGGACGGCTGCAAGGGACATGCAGCAGGAGAAGGGCAACCTGGCCTGATGGTAGCTGTGGCTGTCCTAGTAACACGGCGGGTTAGGGAGGACCATGGAACTAAGTGCTCTCTCTCCCAAGGCAAGAGCTGAGGAGTCCCACGGGGCTGCTCCCCACCACGAGGTGCCGAGACTGACCATGTCTGCTTCTCTAGGCGTCTCCACAGACCTGGTGCTGGGGATCCCTGAAGCCTGAGCACACTGGGAAACTGAGGCAGCCTTCCAGGCTGTCAATCCCGGAGCCTTTGAACATCAAGCTTTGTTGGGGGAAAAGTGGTCAGATGTCAAACTCTCCCTGTAGCTTAGAAAAACAAGGGTTATTCCTTATAACACCCCCCAGTTCCCCAGAGGGCCTCCTGCCTCCAATCTGTTTGAAGCAGAGAAAATAAAATCAATTATGTTGATGAGCATTTATTTATGACACTGGATCTTGCTCCCAACAAATGAAGACTCGGTTTTATTCCCTGGGAGAAGATAACATTTTCTGGGTGTTTCATTACCTAGAATGTTGCACACCCTGTATACCTATATACAGCAAGGTCTTCAGTGGAGACCTCAGTTCAAGCCAGTTTAACTTGCTCCTGGCTGAGCTCCTTTGCTGTCTACATGAGTGCCACATTCTTCTCAATTCGACTATAAAACAACAGCAGCCAAGGGGGTGGTAATGATCATGACAATGAAAATAAGGAAGGACATAGGGAAAGTCACAGTCTTGAATTTAATGCCTGGCTGTAAACTTGACTCTTTCTGGATCTCTCTGACTGAAATTCCTCTTTCTGATCAATGAATAGTGGGTCATTATGAAAGTTTTGAGATATAAGAAAATCAAGAAACTTAAAATCCACCCAGATTCCGCCCAGGCAGAAACAAACAAAGCCGTCTTACCAACACCGTTAAGGCGAGCAAATTGAAATCTGCAAAGGTTGAATCAGAAAGGAGAGCACGGACTGTGTTTCTTGGAAGTGAAAGAATGGACCTTAGCACAGCCTGTCTCAAAACTTTCATAGTGACTCATGTATTTATCTCACAATATTAGTTTTTTGGGGAAATTACATGAAGCCCCTGCTCACAGTTGTTCCTCTCCAACTGAGAGTTGTTCATCTCCATCAAAGGAAAGGTAAGTAAGATTTAGGTGTCCTTGTTCTGCATACGATCTCATTTCATCTCTTAACCTCAGCCCTTAACTTGGGGTCTCTTCCACTTAATAGTAGCCACTCAAAAAATAAAATCCAGAGCTTCACACTGTGATCTATTTATACTGCAGTAGCATTACGTATAAAAACGCATATGGTTTAATTAATAATCATTGTTAAAAATACAAAAATAAAATCCAGAGCTAGAAGAGAGTTGAAATAATCTTAGCTTTTCAATTTACCACTGGAGGAACTGAGGCTCAAAGAGGGGACACGTGATTTTACCCAAATGCCTTCTACAATAATTCAGAATCTCTTCTCGCTGATAAACTCAGCCAAAGGCAGCATGGTATCACAAGCTAAGTGCCATAGGGAACACAGCCAGGACAGGCTGATGTATCCAGGATTGGATGTCGCTGTTGCGAAACCCTGAATCAGAATCATTCAAAGGCTTTATTAAAACTTCATTTTCCACTGGAGAGTGGAGGAAAGTGTCCCGTACCTCGACTGTAAACAGCCTACGTCCATGCTGACCTCTTGCACAGGGAAATGAAGGCCAAACTGTCTGGAGCTTCTCATTTGCAGAAGCAGCTGGTGGGCAGGAATGGTGTGTACAGGCTCCAGCACAACTGCACCCCCCGTTTCTCCACTTGCTCATTATCCCAGAGCTCCAGCGGCCCACGTCCACGCTCACCCTAACCAGATGGGGTGGGACACTTCTGCCTGGTGGAACCGTCCACTGTCACAAGGTCAGGGCCCACAGAGTCTCCCTCTGAGGGCACCCAATCCTGCAAGGGCCTTGGGTGAGTCTGCGCACTTGTTCAGGAAGGTTTTGTACATTTCTGTCTGCGTTATCCAGGAGCAGATGGGGTGCTAAAATTAAGGATGCAGTGCCCCAGTTTTCAAGCACTTACTGTTTCTGTGAAAATGACGCTTAGGCTGAGAGTGTGGGGTGAAGCCAAGTGAGTGAGGCCTCAGGGTTCGGCAGTTTGGGGTCTGTGTCTGTCTCGCTGTGCCTGTCCTGCCACTTCCCTGAGCCCTGGGGCCCCCAAAAGGAGATGGTGGGGGACCCCAGGCACCTTTTTTTTATAGGCCCCTTCCTCCATAAAATTGGTAAAAATTATACTATTTTAATACTCTTTGAATGTGTTGGTATGATAACAACATAATATTCAACTCTAAAAGTTAATTTGCTTCTTCTGATTTTAAAAGAAATTAAACCACTTTTGTGGGACCCTAAAATCCCCGTGGGACCCAAGGCACCATGCCTACTATGTCTAAGGTGTAAGTCAGCCCTAGTCTGCGCTACCAAAATTTCCTTTTTTTTAGATAGAGTCTTACTTTGTCACCCTCGGTAGAATGCCGTGGCATCACAGCTCACAGAAAGCTCAAACTCTTGGACTCAAGCCTCCCAAGTAGCTGAGACTAAAGGTGCCCACCAAAAGGCCTGGCTATTTTTTAGAGACAGAGTCTTGCTCTTGCTCAGGCTGGTCTCAAACTCCTGAGCTCAGGCAATCCACCCACCTTGGTCTGCCAAAGTGCGAGGACTATAGGCATGAGCCACTGTGCCCAGCCCTGAGCCACTGAACAGAAAAGTGGAATTCACGGCACCTGCCACCCAAGATGCTATGAAGATTTGTACTTTAATATGCAATTAATCTACCACCATGCCTGGTATCCAGCCGAAGTTCATTCAGCCGCAGTTAATATTGTTGTTGTTATTATTCAGAATATGTAATTTAGTCATTGCTCTAAAGTGATTATTTGCCGCCACCACCACCACCACCTCCCCATTCTCATGTTAAACTCCAATTTCTAAGGTCATTGTGTCTGGAAGTGGGGCCTATGGGAGAGATTGGAATTAGTGCTCTTATAAATGAGACCACAGAGAAGTCCCTGGGCCCTTTAGCCGTGTAAGGTCATAGTGAGTGTGAACCAGAAAGTGGGCTCTCCCCAGACGCTGAATCTGTGGGTGCCTTGTCCTTGGAGTTTGCAGCCTCCAGAACTGTAAGAAATTTCCATTGTGTATAAATCATCTGATCTGTGCTATTCCGTTATAGCAGTCTAAAGGACTGAGGCAGTCACTCTTCAAAGAAAAACGGTACTGAGAGCCTTTTGGAAGGGGAAGCCATGCAACTTATTCATGTGTCAGCTCCTCAAAATATCCCCAAAGCTTGAGAACACAGCTGTTCCTACAATAGACGCACACACATACTAAGTAATGGCAACAGGCTTACAAGGGAACATTCTCCCATCCAAGGGAAATTGTGTCAAAACTATCATTGTTATTAATTTTTAAAAAATATCAAACTATCAGAGCACCTAGAAAATGTAGGGTCCCGGGCTCTGCCAGCTGCAGGTGTGGCAGGGAGTTCTGTAAGTCTTGGAGTCTCACGTGACACTGCAGATCTGGCTGGTCTCCCACCATAGGTCTGGCTGGTGCTGATCACTCCAGGCCCCAGTTCCCTTTTCTGCAGCTTGGAGATGCCAGTCCTACTTAGGTTAGGGATGTGGTGAGGCTCCTAGGGTCTAATGAACATTCACTGCACAATTTTCCAGGGTTTCCCACCATCCTTTAAGGATGCTCTTTATAAATAAGGGACGAACAGAAGGAAGGACAGATGGACAGATGGACAAATAGACGGAAGGAAGTACAGAAAGGAGGCTAAACAGTTCTGGAAACACTTCACAATAGTCCAGATCCCTTGAAATATCATAATAAACACGAGTATACAAACAACCTTAAAAGGCCCTTTGTTGAAGAACCTGCTTTACATCTCTTATCAGGAACTCTGCCATTTGCTTAAGCAAACCCCCCCCCCAAAACTATAAATAACTTATCTAATCTGGAAAGGTTCCCCCGCCCCCTGCTTCCTTCTGTTCTTTAAAGCTTCCGGGTCTTTGTAGCTGTGCACTCTCGGGGTCCCCTGTCATCGCACAGGTCTCCGTTCTAATGTCACTTCTTTAACATAGCTTTTTTCTGGGTCACCCAACCTCAGGTAGCCTCCCCGTGTCCTCCCAACCAGTTACTCTTTCTCATTTCAAACTCTATTAATTTTATAGTGTTTATTTTATCTAAACTCTGTTACTAATGTGTTTACTCATTGCTCACGTTAACCCCTCGAGAGCAGGCAGTTTACTGGTGTGTCCATCTCTGCAGCCACAGCGATGAGAAAAACACCTCAACAAACACCAGGTACACAGGCAGGTGGATGAATGATGGTTAGATGGGTGGGTGAACAGATGGATGGAAAGGTTCCTATGATGTGATCTTTCAGAAACATCTTAAACTTTCTGGAAATAGGTTTTCCCATCACATAGGGAAATTTGTTTTGTTTTTAAGACAGAGTCTTACTCTGTTGCCCTGGGGAGAGTACCGTGGCACCATCATACCTCACAACAACCTCAAACTCCGGGGCTCAAGCAATCCACCTGCCTCAGCCTCCCACGGAGCTGGGACCACAGGTGCCTGCCATGATGCCCAGCTAATTTTTCTATTTTTAGTACGACAGGATCTTGCTCTTGCTCAGGTTGATCTTGAACTCCTGAACTCAAGTAACCTACCCAATTCAGACTCCCAAAGTGCTAGGATTATAGGAGGGAACCACCATGCCCAGCTTTACATTGGAAAACAACAACTTCCTGCCACCATTGTTATCATAATTAGAGCTTAGCAGCTGTAAACACACCATTTATTAAGTACCTACTACACGGCAAGAACTTTTTTGGTTGTTACTTTTTTAACTTAATCTTTAAAACAACTTCATGAGAGACTATTCCAATTTAAAGATCAGAAAAAACTGTAGAAAAAGCTTCCATCCCCTCCTAGTAAATGAACGAGCCTATTGTCCATCCAGTCCTAAGGCAGGGTTGTTTCTCCATCACAAACCTATAAGGCAGAAAGAAATAGTGGCTCTGACTGTTGCAAAAGAAATATGACTTCACAAGAAGCAGGAGTGAGGAGACAGGTGAGGCATTACCACATAATTCAATTTACTGCGTGTTATTCTATACCTAGGAAATAAGCACCATTTCCTGAGTCTGTGGATTTAAAAGAGACAAATCTTAGATCTATACAAATGTCTTTTATTTTTTAATAAAATTATGTGCATTTGACTCACAGCACTCGTTCTAAATCATCCCCACACTTGACAGTCAGGCACCATGCACCTTCCCCCTCGCGTGAAGAGTTTATTTTCTCTTGGAGAGCAATTACCGGACAAATGCCAGGCTGCAGAAGGTGTTTCTCCAGCAGCAGCATCTGTCTCCTTGGCAGGCTCCTCAGGCAATTTTATTGGCAGCATTAAAATGGCCAGGGGGGTCAGTCAGAGCTCAGCTGTGGCCTCACAGCTCACAAGCTCTCAGGTGGCCTACCAGCCTCTGCTCCGGTGTCTCAAAAAGAAGGAACAGGCTTGGATCCACCACCAAAGTTGGAGACCAGCCAAAGCGAACTTAGTTCAGAGAGAACCATGTGCGCCAATCCTCCTTTCCATTGGGAGCCAAAAAATTTCCCGTGATCCTCTCTGCTAAACAACTGCTAGTGATGGCAGCCCACATAAGAGCCCAAGACACCCAGGTTTTCGGGTGATAGGCAAATGTGTGGCATGGTGGGCAGCCTTGAAAATGACCCCTATTGATCTCTGCTAATGGTGCTCATGCCTGCAGCAGTCCCCTCCCCCAGAATGGGAGCTGGACGGAGGGATTCATTTCTAAGACACAGAATAGGGCCGATGTGTTGGGATAAATTAGGCTCTGGAGAGACTCTGATTTCCCCTCTCTCTCTACCTCTTGCCTTTTCACCTGCTTGCTCTGATGGAAGCCAGCTGCCTTCCTTGGGAGCTGGCCCTATGGGAACTGGCAGGGAACTGAGGGTGGCCTCTGGCCAACAGCCTGGGGAGGACTGAGACCCTCACTGCCGCAGCCTGTGAGGAGCTGAGACCTGCCAATGACCACGCAAGTCGCCTGGAACACATCCTCCCAGCAAGCCTTGAGGTGCCAGCAGCAGCCTGGCCAATGCTTTGATGGCAGCACCATGAGCCATCCTGAGCAGAGGACCCAGCTCAGTTGACCCACCGAAACTGGGAGATAATATTTACTGCTTCAAGTTGCTTCATTTCAAATGACTGTATTATCCAGCAGTAGTTAATGTGTTCTTAAAAGAGAAAATAATTTTATTTTTTTTAATAATTTTTTTTTAATCATGTAAACAGAATTGCCTCTTCAAGTCTGTTCAGTTCTTACCTCCTTGGACCTAATCATCCCAAAGAATCATCCCATACCACCTTGTCATATTTCCTGAATCCTTAAACATTATCTTTCAATACTATGTTACTCAAGGTGTCAATTTTGAGCCACCAGCATCAACATCAATTGGGAGCTTGTTAGAAAGGAAACCTCTGGGACCATTACAGATCAACTGAGTCAAAATATACACATGACAGATCCTCAGATGATTTACAGGCACATCAATGTGTGAGAAACACTGTTCTAACATCTTATAACACTTTCTTATTTATTAAATGGTATCATCTTTTTCCATCTCCCATCCGCCTTCAACTCCAATGAGAAGTGAGATAGGGAAAACACTGTTGATCCCGATCATCACCTTTTGTAGGTACCTCGTCTGCTTTTGTGAAGATGAACACAAGACATGAGAGACAGTGGGACTGTCCTTTCATAAATTTTACAATCAATGCCACTTTTGATCTACGCTCCTGGAAACTTGGTTTCTATCTCCTGCAGTCAGGAGTATTTCCAAATGGCAGGGTCAGTGCCATGGACAAACTCTGCACAGTAAGTGTCACTTTGTTACCAGTGGACTGAAATCTCTATCCTAGCTGCAGCTCAAAAAAATCCCAGGGAAGACTCTGATTGGTCCAGACACAGTCCTTTGCATATTCTGAGACCCATCGACTACGCCCAAGGGGGCAGAGCTGAGTGGTAGCTCCAACCCACCCACACAACGTAGATGGCCAAGAAGCTTCTCCAGAAGAAAAACATTTTAATTTCCCCGATGGTAAAAAGCGCTGAGTAAACAAAATGTCAGAGGCTCCTTGCATTTTACAACTTGATGCATTTTAGACGCCATTCCTCTATGTGAACTGCAACACCCGAGGTACAATCCCTGACACCTCCACAACCTCTATTTTTACCTTCCTATGCTGACTAGTTTCTACTCAGCCTTAAGGATCAGATCAAAAGTTACCTCCTTACTAGGAGGCGCTCTGTCATTCCCAGGGAGATAAATGCTTTCTTCACTAGTATCATTACATTCTTCCACTCTGTATTACAGAAAATAATTATAGGGCACTCTGACTCGATGAGATAAACACATTATTAAATTTTCAAACTTTATTTACCACTCAATTTTCCCTCCCCCCCCCCAAAAGTGAATGTTCATAAAATCCCCCAGGCTGTGGATTAAAGAGATAGGTTAGTTAATGGACTTGTTACACAGTGTTCCCACATTGTGCGTGCTTATTTTGACATGACTGCACCATCACAGTTCTATAGATTCCCTGCCTAACCTTTAGGGGAGCACAATTTGCCAAGATCGTGTACAAAAATAAGCTCTTCCGTCAACAACAGACACGCAGCCTCCATGTCCACCTGTTTTGCTTTTGTCTCTCATCTCCCAGCCCATACCCTCTAACAACTGTGGGTGAAAGGCCTGTGCATCATTAGCATTGGAGATTCTCCACCTGTCTCTCCATCTGGGAAACACTCAAGGGCCGTGACAGATCTTATTGAATCACCTTGCCTTTTAAGAGGTGTTGCAAGGCCCTAGGGCTGCTGCTAATTACACTACCTGTTACTACTGTGTGTGCGACCCCCCTTCTCCAGGAACAGCTTGTTTGGAGATGGTGGGTGGGTGGGGGCTGCTGAGATGGGCACCTTCACCCTGGCAGAGCTCATGGTCTGGTTCCCAAAAGGATGCAACGGTACCAGCAGCTGAGGATTGGGGGAAGGCAGATTTGGGTCAGAGTTAGCAGCTGCAAACAAGAGCAATGGGCTGTCTCTTCCATGACAATTTTTCTACACACATATTTGGAATCCAGGCACTTCCTCTGCGTGAGTCACTGATGAATGATGCCTGTGCAGGGTAAGGCATCTTGAAGGCTCTTGAAACCCTCCCCAGTTCAATACTTCTTTCCCTGGATGTCTGTTTGTTACCAAAAATGCACCCCCATGCACATTCAGGTACTTGGTGCAACCTCTCTTGTGCACAGCACATAAGCTCTCCCATTTTTATTAGCGTGTTCCCTACTGGAAGCTTCTCCCCTTACGTTGGCTTTCCCTACCCACCGCCCTTAGATACTTGCTTTCTCAGCCCGCTTTCTGGCTGGGAATGGTGCTAAGATCCAGTTCTGGAGAAAGAATAAGCAGGGGGTGTCTTGCTTTGTGGGAATTTCTTTGTGGGAAGACTTTTTTTAATCTCTGATAAAAGAAAGGAGACAAATAAGGAAAGCTCTATCACAACATCCTGGCTGGCCTAGCTTCTTTCTGTTTTCCATGAAGTTCTGGGAGGGTGTCATTCTTGGAACTATAGCAGCTATCCTGGGACCAGGAAGCAATTAATGTAAGGATGACACAGAGCTGAAAGAAAGACCTTGAGCCCCTGATAACATCTTTGAACCACTGCACCTGTTCCTGGAAGCAGACTCTGACTCTGTTATATCAGATAGCAAAATGACTCTGGTTCTGTAATACCAGACAACAAAATGACTTTATTCCTGAAGCCACTGTTAGCCAGATTTTTGGTTTTCATTTACTAACAGGCTCATGTTCGTCTGTAAGATTCTTATGCACATTAACATTTTTTAAATTTTGTTAAGGATTCATGAGAAAATAGACTCTCACCTGCCATTTCAAGTGCAGCAAACATTCCCTCTAAGCCAGAGGTTCTCAACCTGCGGGTTGCAACCCCTTTTTAACAATGAAAATACACTGCGGCATTAGGAAGGTTGAGAACCACTGCTCTAAGCCTACCCATGCCCACACTACAACACCGGAACCTCTTCCTCACAGAGAAACCTGCTACAGATCATGTTTGCACATTAAGGGATTATGCAATCAACACTGATCCTTACGATAAAGACCCCAAGCCACGGCAAGTCGGTTTCTTATAAAATATGAAATAATATAATTATCATTTGTTGAATGCTTATTATGTTGCAGCTCCCTGGGAACTGTTCTAAGCACAGTATACATATAATGTTATTTAAAGCCAAAACCCTCTGCGATAGGTTGCATGACTATCTCCACTTTATACGGAAGAAACTGAGGCTTACAGGCTTACTTACAGGTAGACTAAGTAAATTTCCCATGTCACAGGGCTAGGAAATGATGGTGTGGAAATTTGAACGCAGGCAGTCCGACTGCATAGTTTTTCTTTCAACATTTCTACTACTTTTTGCTAATTCAACTGTATATAGCACAGTATGTATTATAGGGAGGGAGGAGATTAATACAGCTTGAAAACTGCAACAAAATTGATTGGTATATTATGCTAAAATGTTTAACTCACGGTTATCAGTTGCACATTTTAAGAAATGCAAGCTCAGTCCTGGCACAGTGGCTCACGTCTGTAATCCTAACACTCTGAGAGGCTGAGGCAGGTGGATTGCCTGAGCTCACAGGTTCGAGACCAGCCTGTGCAGAGCGAGACCCCATTTCCAAAAATAGCCAGGCATTGTGGCAGGCACCAGTAGTACCAGCTATTTGAGAAGCTAAGGCAAGAGAATTACTTGAGCCCAAGAGTTTGAGGTTGCTGTGAGCTATGACACCACAGCACTTTACTCCAGGCGACAGAGTAAGACTCTGTCTCAAAAGAAAAAAAAAAAAGGAAAAAGAAAGAAATAAAAAGAAATGCAAGCTGAATTCTTATAGTGTGGCTGGCTCTCAATAAGGCAGACAAGATGTCCTAAGGTAATTTGTAAGGATTCAGCATTTACTTAGATTTAATCATCTGAATGCAAATGCCAGCATGTGTCAGCACTATTTAAACACCCTCCTGGATTATTTTACCTTTTTTCTCATGCGAAACCAAGGAGGAAGTAGGGTTATCCCCATTCTACAGATGGTGAAACTGAGGATCATAAAGGTAATGTGGGTCAAAGGACACACAGCTAGGGGAGTGGCAGTGCCAAGGTCTCAACTCACAGTCTTACAACCCCATCTTCCCATATGCAGTAACAGCTCACTCCTTCCTACTCAGAAAGCAGGATTCACTGCTCTTCCCATGGCTTTGACTCCAACAGCACCCAAGAAGGAGTCAGGCCACCATGACCTTTCTCTCTGCAGTGACCACCTTGGGAGTCTTAACAGCCTAATGGCACCCACCCTGGCCCCTCAGCAGAGGGGTCTCAGGCCTTCCCCTGCCCTCCTACCCATGCTATCCACCCCCCACCTTCATGTGCAGCTCCCCACAGAACCTTTTCTGCACAGATATCACTTCAAATCCAGCACCTGAATACACTTGAGTTCAGGGGCACTTAGAGATGGAAGTGATTATAAAAACCAGAGGGTAGGTTTCAAAGATTATGGGTTTGAGTCATAAAACCCAGGGTTCAAATCCCAGCCCTGAACCCATTTCTTCTACACGGTGGGACCCATTTCTTCTACACTTTCATGAGGGCTGCAAATGGATATAAGGTGCCGACAAACGCAAGCACAGTACCTGGGACTGTGCAGGCACTCAGTGTATGGCAGTCACATTTACTACTGTTATCACCATCAGCAAAATTTTGTTCATCCACCAAATGCATGAATCCTTCCAGAATACCCACGACAGATGGCTACCCAGTCTCCGCTAGAACATTTCCAAAGATAGAGTGCTCGCTCGCTCTCACCATCTCCCCAGGCAGCCGGTTCTATTATTGGATGGCTCTCACTGGCATGAAGTCTTTCCTCTGTTGAGCCAAAATCCGCCTCCAGGAATCCCACCGGCCCTTGCTGTGTCCTGGGGAGCAGCACAGCGCAATTCTGCTCTCTTTTCACACAACAGTCAGCCCTTCTGAAAAAAAGCAATCATGTCCTGGCCACATCCTCTCTTCTCCAGCATCGATTTGCATACCCGCCCCCACATGCAGGCGACATGATTTCTACAGTATCCATAATGTTCATTTCACTCCCTCCTCACAGTGTGGCAGCACAGGAGACACAGCAGTCCAGGGCCCGCTGCGAACCCACAATGCCCCTCCCTTTGTGCATTTGAAAATCATAGTGTGATTTTCTTAGTGGACGGATAATTATCACAGTTGCATCACCTAACCCTCAAGGTGAACAAAACTGGACGTCTCTCCTTCTTGTAGATGAGAAGGAGATCTAGATGAGATCAAGCTGAGACTTCCCCATCCCATCTCACCCCATTTCCGTGAAATCTAGGCACCGACAACTCAACTTATCCTGTAGACTTTGACTTTGGCCAACCAAAAACCTTCTGAACCATTTTTCTGCCATTTCTATGACTCATTTCTTCATTCAAGCTTTTGATGCTATTTTTCGATAAGTTTGCTCCTATGTCATTGCCCAAGTCAGTATTAAAGACTTTCACCCAGGTTCATTTACATGGGCTTTAGAAAGCAATTATGGAGTGAAAGACGTTATACTAACGTCTCAGGGCACCAAAAGACAGAAACATGTAAGAAAGGACAATATGTGAAGATCACAATTCAGCTGGCAAGTGCAAGGATAGGGGACAGCCTGACAGTACACATCAGCATCACCTGGACAGCTGTGACTGGCCCCACGGAAACCCATGACACCGAGCGTCTGTGGGTGGGGCCCAGGCAGCATCAGTCCTTTATCAAGACACTCAGGTAACTGCAGTGCTAGACCAGCTCGGTGCTTCCAAACACTAACGTGCATACGAATCACCTGGGGTCTGCTAAGGTCCAGACACTGACTCTGTAGGTCTCTGCTCGGGTGTGAGATTGTGCATAACTACGTCCCTGCTGGTCCACGGACCACAGACTGGGTAGCAAGGGCGTGGGACATAACACCTGTTCTCCCCAAATTCTCTCTCTGGTCTTGCCTCCCCACGTATTGCCAGTTGAATTGTTGGCTCCAGATGATTGAAAGAATCAAGTAAATGGTAAGATACATGCAATATTGGCTTTACAGGGGTTCTGCAAGCCCAGAAAAAGGCCTCTAATCAGACAAGAGGGTGTTGGCCAAGGAAGAGTCCCCTGAACAAGTTATGCTTTTACTGAATTATAGAGAGAGGGAGGTTATTGCAGACCCAGGAAAAGAACTGGGCATAGCCTCCGAATGCAGAGTCAAGAGAGAAAAATAGAAAATCAAAACACAGGGCACGTTCAGAAACATTGGAAATATTTCTTATTCCCTATGGATTCCATTAATCATTTAACCATTAATCACATCTGGCCTTGAATTTCCCCCTTTAAAGCTGACTTGCATCACTATTTAATTTTTCATACATGTAAACCGTATCGCCAGAACCAGACTGTGACCTCCCTGAGGGTAGTATCAAATTCAACCATGTCTCACAACCTATGCCCTTGGTACCTACCTGGCAGGATGTCCAGGCCACTACACAGATCTCAACGTATGCTTGTGACATACTTGCATCCCTTAAAAAAATAGATTTTTCAAATCCAGTATTCTTGTTTTGAAGCACAGACTAGCATAAGGAGTTAAAGTTATTTACCAAGATTTTGAAAATGATGTAAATCAGTGAGACTGGGATGGAGAAATATTACCAAGGGTAATTAGAAAAGAGGAACGTTTCTGAGAGCGGTGTCAAGGGTTGTCAGGCAGCATAGACAGTCTGAGGATGATAAGTATTTGTATTTGCAGAAGATTGTTGAGTTTTCTCTCTAAACTGTGAGCAACACAGCCCACCCTGCTCAGATGACAGGTATGGAGGGGAGGAAAAGTTACAACGTGTTTGGGGAAAATGAAATTGCAAAGAGCCAAGATAGAGAAAGCTCAGCCTAATTCAAACAGACATTAAAGTCAGACCTGGTTAATATGAGACAATTAATACAATCCATTTTCATGCAGATTAAAACATTTCAAATTAACAGGTCAATAACACTCATATGTTCTGAATTTGGGCCCCACCTGTGCCCGCTGAACCGTACGTGAACCTAAACTTTATTACAGAGCACTCGGATTCTCAGGGATTCACACTCAACTCAACTTGGAGCTAATCAGCCACCTTTCTGTCTCATCTACCAGATATCCTAATTTAAGCCAGACCTGCTAGGCTTTCTTGGAGGACACAAAACCAGGAGGACATGAATTATTCATTTGTAGTAAAGGTATCATTTTATCTGTTTATTTTCCAATTAGGGGAAGTCAGATAAAGAAGCAATCAGTAAAATCAAGAGATTTTTTTTCCCCCCATTGTATGGAATTAAAAGTAGAAAGTGTTTATGTGGGTCTTGGAGTCCATAAGGAAACATTCAATTAGCAGGGTTCACTAGTGAGGGGGATGAAGAGACCCAAATAGTGAACAGTCCAAAGCCTCAGTGCACAGCGACTCTGAAAGTTCTCCAGGGCCGCAGGGACTTACCAGCCCTTTGTCCCTCCCTCCCTCTCATCACTAGCTGTCCTCTTCCCCCCACCAGCCTCTGAGCCTTTGCTCCAGCCCCTGCAGCATTCTTCCCTTCTCTCTCTACTGCCCAGCAAACTTCCACTCACTCCTCTGCTCCACTCACCACCTCCCTTCCCACTCCCCTCCCCACACTCCCCTCAACCCCTGCAAAGCACCCATCGGGACCCCCTCCTCAATGCCCCAGGCACTCTGTGTGTCCCACTGTTGGAGTTTCCATTGTTTCCTTGAGAATGGCTCAAGACCCAAGAAGGAGGCTTCTCCCTTTTACATCTTCTATGCCCCACGCAGCACAGACACTGTGTGCCCCATCTCATAATCAGACAGCAGAGCCTGTAGATCCTGGGGCCTGCCCATTTGATTCTTCTGCCTCTGTTTTTACTCTTACTTTGTAAAAAGTCTCTAGGAAGTGAGGTGACTGTGCTTCACGTGCAAGTTCCTTTCAGGCCAGCCTGGGGCGGAAGGTGGCCAGTGACTAGGAGGAAGAGCAGCTCACACTCCCTGGGCACACTTTGGACCCTCTGCACCCCCAGAGTCCCTCACCTGCCCCCCCTGGGCTCTCAGCGCCAGCCAGAGCTGGGCCTGCCTTGGCGAGTGAGCCCTACACACTGGAGCAGGATGCCAACCCACCCTGCGACTGTGAGCGAATCACTCAACCTTTCTGAACACTGGTTCTGTAAAAACCTCACTTACCTCTGTGTTAGATGCAAGCACTAAAGGAACCAGGTGCAAAGTGGGTGCTGCGCGTGTTGTTAGTGGGATGTTTACCCACTACTTGTGTGCATATTCTAATTGGATGTTTCCATAGTTTACCATCTACTAGACCCTGAGCTCCTGAAGGACGGAGACTGTGCTTACTTATCACTTCTCCCCCTGCAGTGCTGGAGCCAAGCCAGTCATTGTGAACAGGTGACGAGAGCTGGTGACTAGAATTATTAGTTCAAGAGGACCAAAGGGCAAACTCCATGAAGTACAAAGTGTCTCTGGCTCTCCTCACCTTCCCATCCCCACGGAGAAAACACTCCTCCACCGTTCATTTTCAATCTGCGACGTCCCCTTACTAACCTTCAACAGATACTCCTCACTGAATCTCAATATTCTTTTTTCTGAAATGGGTTTAGACTAAATGACGTCTTTCCAGTGTTAACAGATTCTAAGGCTGGGCACAGGGGCTCATGCCTGTAATCCTAGCAGTCCGGGAGGCCAAGGTAGGCGGATTGCTTGGGCTCAGGGGTTTGAGATCAGCCTGACCAAGAGTGAGACCTATCTCTACTAAAAACAGAACAATTAGCCAGACACTATGGTGCACGCCTATAGTCCCAGCTACTTGGGAGCCTGAGGCAGGAGGATCTCTTGAGCCCAGAAATTTGAGGTTTCAGTGAGCTATGATGACACCACTGCACTATAGTGAAGGTGACAGAGCAAAACTCAGTCTCAAGAAAGAAAAAAAAAAGGCTTATGAATCTATTGATAAACCCACAAATGATTTAACCCACGAGCACTAAGACTGCTCTGGGCTCAGCACTTTCGCTAGGTCAACAGGGCCTACCGCCTGCCCACAGGGAGCTCACTGTCCTGTAGTGAAATGTTCAGGGATAATTAAAACTACACCATGAATTGACCACCTGGCCCTTTCTACAATTTCTCTTCGTATTTAAAATCTCAGTTCACCTTGATCTTCTTAGCCCCCAAATCATTCATGGACCCTTGGGCTTGAGATAAAAAAAAAAAAAAAAAAAAAAGAAATGCTTGTGTTCAGCCCCAGCCAGACATGCAGGAAGCAAAGGAGGGCAAACTAGGACCTAATTCAGCCTTTTCCAAAGTGATTTTTACAGAAAACTAGTCAATGGGGGTGCCTTTGAAAACAGGTTCTGTGGACTGGTGAGTAAAGGAAGCATTATACTAAATACCCTCTCTACTGCGGGACTTCTCAGAGCCTTTGATGTGACCGCACACACGGTGACCCTCCAAGAGAAGGACTGAGTAGGGAGAATCTCAGTCAGCTCAGATGCCACAACAAGCTACCATAGACTGGGTGGCTTAAATAGCAGGCATTTATTTCACAGATCTGGAGGCTGGGGAGTCCAAGGTCAAGGGGCCAGCCAATTTGATTCCTGGGGAGGGTCTTCTTCATGCTGCAGACACCTACCTTCTTCCTGTGTCCTCACATGGGGAAGAAAGAGACTAAGGTGTATGAAGATACTAATCTCATCATGGGGGCCCTACCCACATGACCCCATCTAAACCTCATCACCTCCCAAGGGCCCCACCTCCAAATACCATCACAGTGGAGGTTAGGGCTTCAACATGGGAATCTGGCAGTGACGTAGTGTTTTCTCACACAGAACCCTCTTTACAGGAAACGCCACACAGGGCTACGGGCCCAGGATCCTACGCTGAGGACTCCTGAGATATACAGAGGCTGAGCTATCAGCAGAGAGATGCTCTTCTCTCTCCACTGGGTTTATCCCACATGTCACCATTCTGCAGAAGCAGGTTCTGTGCGTGAAGGAGTGTGTTGATCATTTTCCAGAGTGTGTAAACTCATCTCTCTGGGACTTGTAAAAAAATAACCTTCCAGTCCTCTGGAGCTGCAGATGGGGCCTCTTCAGACCTGCTGCTGAACCTGGCAACCAAGTGCCTCAGAACGGTTACCTCTGCCCTGGGGAACGTCAGGAGGGAGAGAAGGTTAAGGGAGCACCAAAACGATACCAGGTGTCAAAACACCTCCTGTGCCCTGGCAGGAGAGGGGAAGTTGAAATGCTAAGACAAAGCGTACTAAGCTAAGCTTGCCAGGGAAGGGGACCAACACGGAAAGGAAAGGATCCCAGTCATGTGAGCGGGGTCACTCCCAGTGGCCCCTGGAAATGAGAGTGGCCAAATCACTTCCTTTACCAAAATCATTTTTAATCTCTCTGAAGATGAAAAGATTAAAAGGTAAAAAACAAAGCAAATCAGAAAAAGAAAACCTCACATACATCCGAAATCCAGGTCTCAGGTCCCTTTACGATATTTAAAACCAACCTTCAACTAAGCTTTTTAAAAACTGAGATCCCTACAGAAGCACCACAGCAGGTCATGTTGAGAGGGGAGAATCCAGTCATTACAGAGCACACACACTATAGAGTCTCTTGGGCCTAAAAATATGCATCTCTTAGCCTCGCCAGGCTGTTTGCTGCCCATGACAGAGCTGCACCCTGCAGGCTGACATTTCTCCCAGCTGCCACCTACCTGGTAGCATACAGCACAGCCACCTCGCTCCTGAGAGTTTCTGGGTCAGATCATGGGAACTGGAGGTACAGGGAGAAGTCTGCCTCGGAGAAGGAGAATGCCTAAGTGCAGATCCTGAGTCCAGCTTCTGGGTGAGGATTAGAATGGATCCTGCACTTTTATCTCACTTGCCAGATTCGACCATCTGCTAAGTGGTGACCTGGGGTACTGCACTGAAAAGAATTCTGAGACTGAGCGTTGGCCAGTGGATAAGAGACGTCCACTCTGGAGGTGGGCTGTGGTCTCCTCGGTGGCACGTACCAGACATTCCGATGCTAGAAGCACCCCACACATGCACACTATTTTCCACTGGTGACATCCTTTCTTGTACCTTACTAAATTATATGCATCTATTAGTTTCTTGGTCACATTTATTTCAAACGTTTTTAAAATATGGACATAGTAAGGATCTCATGAAGTTTAAATAATTCGAAAATTATTGAATAATTTGATAACTGGAAGTGCAATGACTCCAGGCTAGGCCTTCTGACTGGATACGCTCTAAGCCACCAGTTCCCACACCTGACAGCCACGGTAGGGTTGCTACAGCCCTCACTGACTTCAAATGCCTGGGGAGAAAATGAGGAGGCTGGGCACCTGCCTGAAATAATGTCACCGGTGTGGCATATGAGAGATGAAACCACATATCTAAAAACAACACGCTGCAAATTACAAGTCACTAGAGACATTCTGCCTATTGTTAATAAAACTATCCATAGTACCATTAACATTTGGAGAACACGAACATGCAGACACGAAATTAGGGCGTTAGTTACAACTAATGAAAGTTGACACTTCAAGGCACAAATCTCAACCTCTTCTTCCTGCATTCAAAAATACCTGCCACTCCCACAACCCTCTTTCTATAACCCTATCATTCATATGCTGTATTCATTTTACAATCTTCCCCCAGCCTGAAACTAGGACCCACAAAACAGCTGGAGTTCAACACAAGGAATACTGGGCTCTGGGGTCAAGAGATTTGGCTTAGCAGGCCAATTAATCCCAAGGTCACAAAACTAATTAGTGTCCCATAAGAAGCATATCCCAGAACAGTGTCCCTTCCAGCCTCACCCTCCTTCCTCTTGGAACAACCCCCAAGAAGCCCTTGTGAACACTGTCCTCTGCCCCAGGGCATGAGCCTTGTGGGCACGCTCCTGCCACTGCTGTCTAGTTCTTGGTTACAAAGTCAGAGAGAGAGACATGCTTTTATGGACCGTGACTCATGTTTTATTTCAGCACTAGTTTTGCAACGCATTCTCCTTTCCAGGATTGTGTGTCTAGGTTTTTCATGTTTAAAGAGTAGTTCTAAAAGTGCAGGCTTGATTACCTGTCTCTGAAACCTTTCGTGTCATCGGCAGTTCGATTCTTTGTCATGCTTCGATTTAGCAAAGCTATTTATGCACCACGTTCATTAATTCTAGGATAGCCTGCAATATGTCTCCCAAATTTAAAAAAACAAACAAACAAAAAAAACTATTCATAGACACCCACACACCTCTGTGTCTGGAGGTGGGCTGCAGCTCAGAAGATGCTCATGACTGCAGAAGGAGCTGCCTGGCTGCTCGGCGCTCCATCTTCTGAACAGTGAAAAATCTACTGTTAAATAATCTGGAAGGGGTCAATCAATAATAATAACTAAATAATGGCTAGTGTGATATTAGGTTAAAATATAACGTATGATATTCATTAACCCATCAAGAAGTATCACTTGAGTTAAACCACATCTCTCCGATGAGTAGTTCTGGTGTTAATTCAAAAGGCAATCACCGTCACCTAGGGGATGTTTTCCGTGTTTTTGTGCTTTTACTGCAGTGGTGTTTTCCAAGGGGCTAGCAGGGCAATAAGGATCATATTTAGGAAGACAGCGCAGTGACAGCTAAGGCACTGAGCTACAATCAACTCATCTCCCTTCACTTAAACAACCTGGGCAGCTGCACTCCAGCTAATCAGCTTGACTGAGAAGGAATTGACAAGCTTGTGGAAATTTACTGTCATAGTATAAAAGAGGGGCTTTCCTTGTTCTTCAGAAATAAATAAATAAATTCCGGCAGTGGGCGCTTCTACTGCACTTGGCTCTGAAGGGCTCTCTGATACTGTTTCATTTTGCCACTAGGACGGAGCATGTGCACACACTACCCAGGCTTGTGGAAGCCGTGTGTACAGCACACACAGGTGGTGCAGTCAGAGAGCCCTGGTCTGAACCCACCAGCTGGGTACTCCTGGGGGTAGCTCCCTGCATCTTACCAGGTCTCAGTTTCTTTACCTATGGTAGGGAGAGACTATTGAAGAATAAATGGTCTTCTTAAAGTTCATTGAGACAATATCCACAAAGCATTCTAACCCTGAGGTGCAGGGGTTGCACCGCCCTCATTTTTGTGTCCCTAGAGCCGGGATCCTCAAACTGCGGCCCGCGGGCCACATGCAGGGGTCTGATTGTACTTGTGCCCGTTTTGTTTCTTGACTTCAAAATAAGATATGTGCAGTGTGCATAGAAATTTGTTCATAGTTTTTTTGTTTTTTTTGTTTTTTTGTTTTAAACTATAGTCCGGGTCCAGTGGTCTGAGGGGACAGTAAACTGGCCCCCTGTTTAAAAAGTTTGAGGACGCCTGCAGAGCGAGGGCAGTGCCAGGCATAAAGAGGTGGTACCTGGCAAAAGGGGCGGTGCCAGGTGTAAAGGGGCGGTGCCAGGCATAAAGGGGCGGTGCCTGGCATAAAGGGACAGTGCCTGGCATAAAGGGGCGGTGCCTGGCATAAAGGGGCGGTGCCTGGCATAAAGGGGCGGTACCTGGCACAAAGGGGCGGTGCCTGGCATAAAGGGGCGGTGCCTGGCATAAAGGGGCGGTGCCTGGCATAAAGAGGTGGTACCTGGCAAAAGGGGCGGTGCCTGGCACAAAGGGGCGGTGCCAGGCATAAAGGGGCGGTGCCAGGCATAAAGAGGCAGTGCCTGGCATAAAGAGGCAGTGGCTTGCAAAAGGGGCAGTACCTGGCATAAAGAAGTGGTGCCAGGCATAAAGAGGTGGTGCCAGGCATAAAGGGGCGGTGCCTGGCATAAAGGGGCGGTGCCTGGCACCAAGGGGCGGTGCCTGGCATAAAGAGGCGGTGCCTGGCATAAAGGGGAGGTGCCTGGCATAAAGAGGCGGTGCCTGGCAAGAGAGGCGGTGCCTGGCATAAAGGGGCGGTGCCTGGCATAAAGGGGCGGTGCCTGGCATAAAGGGGAGGTGCCTGGCATAAAGGGGCTGTGCCTGGCATAAAGGGGAGGTGCCTGGCATAAAGGGGCCCTGAGGAAATCTTGCTCATGTCTATCTACCTGGTTGGTCTTGAACCCAACACTGCTGTGCAGCCTGCTGGAAATACCCACAGCTCCCCAGCAGGCCACACAATGTGACCCTCTGTGACTTAACATATGCTGAGCATATAAGGCCTGACAATTAAGTTTGCGAACTTGCCACTGTGCACTCACAGTGGCAGTGCTGCACAAACATCCCACTAAGGTTTCATAACCCTGGGATCTCAGTGTCTCACACTGTGTTCAGGTTGACATGTGTTGGTGTCTTGCTGACGGGTGTTAGTTATTATTGTTGTGTATTTTTGTGCGCTGTCTCGAGAATGTCAGAGCTTGAATAAGAACAACAACAAAAAAAACACTCATAAGTTTCTTGTTAAACTTGGCAAAAGTGGAAGTGAATCAAGAACATGTTAGTCCAAGTTTATGGGGATAATGCCATGAAGAGAACGTCAGTGTGCAAATGGATTAAATGTTTTTCTTAGGGGAGAGAAAGCATCACTGATGAGAGGTCAGGGTGGCCAGTAACAAGCAGAACTGATGAAAACGTTCAAAAATTCATAAAACTGTACATCAAAATTGTTGGCTAACTATGCAAAGCATAGCAGACCGAGTAAACATCAATAGAGAAAGAGGAAAATCTTAACTGAAAATCTAGGAGAATAACTCATGGCACTTGTATCACGACAGTGCACCAGCTCACACAGCACTGTCCGTGAGGGAGTTTTTAGCCAGTGAACAAGCAACTATATTGCAACCTCCTCCCCACTCATCCGATCTGACCCCCAATGACTTTTTTCTTTATCCAACAATAAAGGAAATGATGAAAGGAAGACATTTTGATGACATTCAGGACATCAAGGGTAATACAATGACAGCTCTGATGTCCATTCCAGAAAAACAGTTCCAAAAGTGCTTTGAAGGGTGAACTAGCACTGGCATCGGTGCATAGCTTCCCAAGGGGAATTCCTCAAAAGTGATTGTAGAGATACTAAGTAATGAGGTATGTAACACTTTTTCTTCGATGAGTGTATGAACTTATTAATTGTCAGAGCGCATATGCTATTCCTTCCAAAGAATAACCTTCCTCTCCTCTTCCTAGTGAACCCTGCCTCATCTCTTCACAGCCGTCTAAAGAGCATCATCTCTCTGTAAAAACCCCCCTCCGTCCCTGGCCCTGTCCTTCCTGGTTCACCCAAGAGAACGCAAACCTCCCTACTCCATGACCCTGCTGCCCCTCGCTCCAGCATTGAAGTAAATTTCTACCTGTGAACAAGTCTAAAAGGATGAGTGCCTGCAGAGCTAAAGCCATGCTGTATTATGATTGGCTCTCTGTATCCATAAATGTTGGCAAAGAGACTAGTAACAATAAGAACAATAACAATTTGACAGTGAGAACAGCTAACACGTTTTTGGTGTGCACTTCCCCAATCCAGGCCCATCATGGTGACTGCTTTATAAGGACTACCCTGTTGTGCCTCCCAAGAACTCTGTTATTTAAGCACTTCACTCACTTAAAAGTGGGTGCTTAAATAAAAAGAATTGGCATAAAGAGGTTTAAAAAAACTCATCCAAGACTCCTGAGCCTCTCTGATAGGGAGGCAATATAGCCCAATGGTTCAGGATGTGACTTCTGGATTCAAAATAACTGAGTTAAAATACCTTGTTTTACCATTCACAAACTATGTAACTGGGGCAAATTCTGTGTGCTGGCTCACCCGACACTCCTTCTGATACCCTCTCTCTAACCTTTGCCTACTCTGCACACTTGAAAGTGAAATACTAAATCCTGCTAATCCTGGGGTTAGTTACATGTGTCCCAGCTGATAAAAAGGAGAGGTATATGAATGGTCTTGGGCAAAGCTTTCTCCCTCAAAAATACAAAGCCTCGCCAGTTGAAGCCTTTTACCTTTCCCACAATGGCTCTTCTCCTTTGGCTCTCCTCTTTCCTTCTGATCGTGGCTATATGATGAAAAAACTTGAGCAACAACAGCTACTTTGACCTCATGAGGAACAAAAGCAACACATCAAGGATAGTGTAGCAGAAAGGCAGAAGTATCATGGGGTAACCTTCCTGAACAGCTTTATCAGCACTCACTTGCTCTCACTCTGGGATTCTTTTTATATAATAAAAACAAACATTTTGCTTATTCAGGACACTCTCTGGGTTCCCTGTTATTCACAAACACATACATGAATACAGAGACTCAACCTCACTGTGCCTCAGTCCCTCCAGTGATGGGAACAAGAGTATCTGTGTCCTCTGTAGTGCTATGAGGATGAAACGGCAATGCATTTAAAGAGCTTAGCCCTACTTTTGGCATAACAGACACTTAGTGAATATTGACTACTATTATTATTAGTAGTAGTAGTAGTCAATGAAAGACTTAACACTCAGGAACTTTAAATACTCAGCTTCCTTTTTTCTTCTACAATCTTTCTTCCAAAGACTCCCCCTTTTCACACAGATAAATGCATCAGATAAATTACCCGTCCTTCTCCGTGGTCTGTAAAGACAGTGTTTAGATTTCCTCATGTCACTTGATTTTTAAACAATCCCTGAGATGTACATAAAGCAGGGATTATTACCCACATCTAACGGATACAAAACTGGAGACCCAGCACGATAAAGGATTGTCCAAGGTCATACAGCTAATTTTATTCTAAGTTTTGTGTGAGTTAGAATAAAATACAGACTTTCTACCCAGTTCTGCAACAGCCTGCTCCATCTGCCCTCTGCCTGCTTCCCACCATCCACCTGGCCCTCCTTTTTATTCCTCAAATATCTGGTGTCTCCTCCCACTTCCAGGCTTTTGTTATGTCTGCTCCCTATTTTGTCTGTCTGAAACTCTCTTGGCAGGGTGGTTTTCTTCCTAACCCCTGGACCACAAAGAGGTCATCCTAAGTAGCCCAGTAACATCAGTCTCTTGAAGGCGAGAAGCTTGTCTGTTTTGTGTAAGCCATACAAGCGGAAAGGAGGAACTTAAACCCAGGCAAATGTCTGAGTCCCACACCCGGACAGATATGGGTTCAAATCCCAGACTTTCCAACTAACAACATAAAATAACACAATTCACTGCATGGCTTAGCTTCTCAGCATCCTTGTTTCTGACAGTGTCTGGGCACGTGTCCACATGACACATGATAACACATGAAAAGGACGCAGCCCCCACACCGGGCACAGAGGACTCAATAAATGCTCGTCCTCCTTCAGCTTCTTCCCCCACCCCACCTGTGCTGCCTGCTCAGTGCCTGCCATAGCACAGTGCTAGGTGAATAGTGGGTGACCCACCAATTGACACAGAGAAGAAATGAGTGGAATAAAACTCTCAAGGACCTGTAACCCTTGCAAAGCTACCTGCTCCCGACAGACAGGTGAAACTATAGATTGCAGACCGTCCTACCACCTAGAATATGGTGTTTCTGTGGGGATAGAAGACCTGAATATGTATTAACTGCTTAGAACAGTTATGGCACATATTAAACTCTCAATAAATGTTTGCTATTATGATCATCTATTTTCCGTGTGGACCAATCTAAGTAAATGTGATACTTTCTATTACCAGGGGGTGTCTACACCAAAACAAACCAGAATCCATCACTGGCGTCATCACTGTGGTCTTGATATCTGGTGCTGGCGATTCACCTTGTATTGGGAATAACAAAGTAGAGACAGAGTTTGGAGAAGGTAGGGGAGGAGTGAAATAGACATTTGGTGGGGAAGGGGAAACAGAAGTGGGCCCCTGGCCTCAGGCTCCCACTCGACCCCAGTAAGGAAACCAGGCCAAGAGGAAGCTGACTCCGTGCGGGTGAGTAGGGAAGTGTGGTCCACCCAAGGTAAATGTAATGAATTTGGAGACAAGACTAAGGTTACTCAGTCCTGTCTGGGAGGGAAGAGCCTGGGACAGGACACTGAACAGAGGATGTCAGCTCAGGACGCTGCGACCTGAGCACAGAACTGAGGAAGTGCAGGCATTCAAGGGCACAGGCTCTGGGGGTCAGGCTGCCCGAGGTTCAAGTGTGGCCCTGACTCTGCCCCACACGCCACAAGTCCCCTTAGGCAAGTGGCATAACTACTCAGAGCCTCTTTCTCCTTCTATAAGGATGTTAGTAACACTTCCCTCTCAAGTTGCTGTAAAGATTCCTGATATAACCCCCCACCTACAGCAAGCTCTTCAAAAATAGTAGATAACTAATAATAATCATAATAGCAAATATTATAGGACTTATTACCCGCTAGAGTTTGCTGTAAGTACTTTATAAATAGGATTTAGTCCACATAGCAGCCCTATTAATAACAAGAACGATGGTGAGGCTGTAACTGCAAACATAAATAGCACTTCCCAGATGTGCTTTAAGTATAGTAACTCTTACAACAACCCTGTGAAGTAACTACAATTACTGTCCTCACCACACACATGAGGAAACTGAGGCAGAGACTGGTGAACCTACCTAAGGTCTCCTAGCTAGTAACAGTGACCCAGTGGACCCAGGCTTTTATAGTGGTTTCAAAAGAGCAAAACCTCGTGAAAATCCTAAAGAAAGTTAAGAGATGTTGGTTCCCTTCCTGTTTAAATATGAAAACTAAGGCTCAGAGAAAAGGTGTCACATGGCTAGAAACTCGGAAACTAAGTGTCCATTTATTTCTGGGAATGATAATCAAACCATAGTGTTTTGATGTGTGGTCCAGCACTTCATCCATCACACCATAGTGCTTTTGACAATAAAATAAGTTAGTAGAAACATGTTCTAACTGCCCTCCAAAGCTGGGCTGAAATCTGTACATGTGTAAACTTGAGAATTGAAGAGCTTCTTGGCTTTCTTCTTGAGAGAAGCAAATATAGCTACGTGGGGCCTGGACAATTAAAAAAAAAAAATCACAATGTTAAAGAGGAACTTTATGTGCCCAGATAATTAAAAAGAACAAAATACATTTGACCCAAAACAGGATGTAGTTTCAACAAAAATGGGTCTTCAATCATCTGGAAATGCTAACACGCCGGCTGCCTGATTAAACACAATTTGTATTGTCAATAAAAAATGCAAATGACTATTTTACTGGCAAATAGAGCATTAGACTTTGCTTGATATGAGGATTAAATTGCATTTCAAGAACAATTCAGGAGGTCACATTATAAATGAACATCCCTCTCCATTGTCCTTTGGTTCTGGAGGCCGGGATAGGAAATACAATAACAAAAATAATTGCCTGCCATTGCGTGCCATTTCAGTTAAAATAAAACCCACGCCAGTTTTATGTAGTGGAGAATAATATTTAAGCCCCCAAATAGGTCCTATAATTTAGTGCATAATTCCTTGAAATTTACATGGCATCCCCCCCCCCACTCATCTGAATCAACTGATAAACTCTCATTTATTTGTATTTTAAAAAAATGGGGATTAAAAGGTCGGGAATCCATGCAGTGTAGATACTGAAATCGTGGGGACCATTTTAAAACCTTTTAGTCAGTCTGGCCCAGAGCTAAATCAAGTACACAGGAATTATGTTTGACTGCAAATACTCCCTGGTTACAGATAGGACTAAAACGTGCATTTTGAATCCCACGAAAAAATATGGAACCGCAGATGTTGCTTTTGAGCATGTCTATTTCTGAAATTACAAATAATCATTGTTGGCATCTGCAAGTAGAAAAACTAAAACAGCAAAGAAATACCTCATCACTGCATTATGATGTGATAAAACCTCAGGATGGCAGCAGCCGGCGAGGCATTAATGCGGTCGGTACATTTACATTCAGAGACGCACATGTCATTTTGGGGAAACATCATTGCCCAATTTTCCAAATTTCCCCTTGTTATTTTTCCTCCCCATTTTTCACATTAACTTCAAGTAAGACAAGTGTATACAACCTCTAATACCTTGTTACAGCTATTGTAGCTCTCTTTCTAGGGGCTGGAACGTATTTTTGGAGCTGTTGGTAAACACAACTAATCCAAGAAGAAACGAAAGAGGCCCTCTGATTGCAAGGGATGAATACACAGAGAACCAAATAAAAGGATTTGGTTTAATTGAAAGTGTTTGGACGCTTAGGCACAATTTGGATTCAGAAAACACCGAAATCAAGAAAATGCTCTGGAAATAAGTGCACTGTAGCTTCAATATGCTGAAGGTATGATATTCTGAACAACTTCCATGGAACTTACAAGAAGCCGGGAGGGGCTTTGATGGCTGTGGGGGGGGGCATTATTCTACACACTAACTCAGTCCCTGCAACAACGCCGGCAGGTAGGTACTATCACAATTTCCTTTTCACAGATGGGGTCTAGGATGACAGAGGACATCTGGTTTCTATGAGCCTGGGCTCTTAACCATGACATTATTCTGCCCTTACACTGTGTATTTGTTATTAACAGGTGCAAGTAAGTACATAAGTAGATATCACTTTCCAATTTTACAAATGAGGATGTAGACTCAGAGGTTAGAAGACTGCTGCTCACCCCCCTTCCCAGCACACAGGGGGGCAGGATGGGACCTCAAGGCAGTCTCCTTCCACACAGCACTCCCTCTCCCTTCCAACATCAGTGTCTCGAGCAGTCTCCACCAGCGGTGAGTGTATTATTCACTGACTCTGAAATGACACTGATTTTCCGATTATGGACACCCATGCAGGTGTCTATGCAACTCCATGGCATTGAACGTCTCTATCTAGAACCCAAGCGTCTCACCTACTGCACAGCCAAACTCTCCTGAAAGCCACATCTCCCTTCTAAACGGCTCCTGCAATGGCCTCTGAACTGCATTGCTCTGAACCGTAGAATTCCAAAAAAGCAGCCGGATCATTTCATGACATTCCAGCTCTCTCTGAACTTCCCACCTGAACCCCTCTGTTTCTCTCAGCACCATTCTCCCTCTCCCTCACCCTGTCCACGCTGGCCACCTTCCCATTCTTCCAACGTACAAAGCAAACCCTGCTCCCTTTGCCCCTGGTATGACCATTGCAGGCTATTGCCACCTCCTTCAAGGCTTTGCTCAGATGTCACTTTCTTAGGGAAACCATCCCTAATTTTTCTGTTTGCAATTACAGCCCCCACCCCCACCCCCTGCACTCCAAATCTGTCTCCCCTGTTATGTTTTTCGCCATAACACTTTCTAATGTGCCCTGTAATGTACACATTTTGTTTACCACGCAACTCTCCCAACTATAATGTAAACCCCACGATGGCAGAGAGGGTTTGTTTTACTGCTGTATCTTCAGTAACTAAAACAGCGCCTGGCAAGGAGGCAGGGGCTTGTGAATCCATGTGAGTGAACGAATAAAGAATGAAGCCCATTCTCACACTTGTGGGCCTCTGTGCACAAGCAGCAGGCCAGCCACACCGAGGCTCCCCCAGAAGCTCCCAGGACTCCCAGGTTCTTCCCTTCCGTGCCCTGCCCTCCCCTCCCCGTTCCTTCCCTTCCCTTCCCCTCCATTCCTTTTCTTTTCTTTTTTTGAAACAGTCTCAGTCTGTTGCCCTGGTGAAGTGCCATGGTGTCACACCTCACAGCATCCTCAAACTCCTGGGCCAAGTGATCCTCCTGCCTCAGCCTCCCCAGTAGCTGGGACTACAGGCGCCCACCATCATGCCTGGCTAGTTTTTCTATTTTTCATGAAGACCGGGTCTTGCTCGTGCTCAGGCTGTTCTCAAATTCCTGAGCTCGTGTGATCCACCTGCCTGGGCCTCCCAGCATATGGGATGACAGGCGTGGGCCACCACACCTGGCCTGTCCAAGCTTTCTTTGTCCTCTTCTCTCCCCCTCTCTCCACTCCTCTTCCCTACTTCTATGTCATGTGCCCCAATCTAGAAAGGCAGAGTTTTCCTGAAAAATCTCAATCCTGTAACATAACAGAGGACACACAGACTCCATGTTCATTAAACAGTAGCTGTGAGTGTCTAAAAAATACAGTCTCGTCCTTCTTTGTTGGCTATTTCAGATCGTTCCTTGCACAGGCCACTCTCAGTATCTATTTAGTAGCCTGAACCCAAAGATCCATGGTTCAGGGTAGTTTTTAAATTTCTGTTCAAAGTGGAAGTAAGCTGACTCCAGATATAATATCACACAGCAAACAGACCTGGTTAAAACACACACACCGCACCTATTTCTGCTTGTTTAACCCTTGGCAGTAAGAGGGACCCTTCTCCAAGTCCCTAACTCTTCAAATAATTATATGGAAATAGAAAAACTGCAGTCTTTGAGGTCCACCGCCTAGGGTACTAGTCCATGGCCGTGCCCCTGACAGACTCAGGAGCTCCGGACACATCGTTTCAGCTCTATTATCCCAAGGATGAAGAGTCCTCACTTCCTGTGTTTACTGAAATGAACAAATAAGATAAGGTATGTGCAGGAACTTGATAAATCTTCATTTAGAAGCTATATTATGTTGGCCAAGGTACTTACCCTATTCAAGCCTGTGCTCCCTTATGGGTACAACGAGGATAATGAACACGGGGTGTGAATATGAAGCAATAGAGGGCCTGACACACACACCACCCCACTCGGGACACGTCCCGACCATAATGCTTCTGCTTACCTCCTTCTTACTGACTTAGGAAAAAAGTACCACTTCCTTCTTTGCAGATTTAATAAACTGTTTTCAAAGCCTTTAACAAAGCAATCTGGTGTATTCTTAACACTAAATTGCTATTCTAAGGGTATACTTAGGAAAGTCAAGTGAAAATGAGAACGAGTGATTACAGACCAATGATCTCAGGCTGACACATTAATTGAGCTGCTATCTTGAAGGACCTAACAGTCTCATTTTTAAAAGTCACTTTAATCAAAATCCAACCAGTATTTGCCGAATATACACAAGGTGCACACGACTGACCTAGATGCAATAGGCATTTTCAAGGATCATAATTAGAAATAGGTGTTGAATTAAAAAATTAAGATATGGTGCCTTATCATTACCTTCACAATCTAGGTATGATAAAATGACATTTAGGACCGTAAATATGAAGCCTCAACCCCTTCATGTTGAAGCGATAGATAAGCTATTCTGAAGCACTACTTAATTAATTTTCAAGTCAGTGCTAGGGAAGCAGAGCTCGGGAGCTTGGCTGAGATGGTAGAGATGGCACAGGGTGGGTCCAGGAGGGTGTGGATTCCTCCAAAGGATTTGTCCTCTGATGGAAATTTTGGATGCTGCTCACTCAGGCCTGTTTGGAAAATCCCCAGTTCCCTTCAAGTTACCACCAGGTGGAAACGTCACAAAGCAGGTCTATGGCAAGCTCACTCTGATTAGATTCGAAACTATTTAGATGATGTAAACACCTCTCCAGAAAGAGGAAACACCAGACAAAAAGCAAAGATCGCCAAACTCTGCAAATGTTAGCAGTGAACACGGACAAATGAACGCTCATTCCCACACCCCTTCTTAGTTGCATTTAAAAGCATGCACCTGTTGTCAATTTGCACGTGTTGGAAAATAAGCACCCTGGATCTAATGAGGAGAAAACGGCGAAAATCTATCCCATCACACAGCCGGGGAAACTCTGCCCCGTGTGTCATGGCCTGTAAAGACTGTCTATCAGATACACTGTACTAGGATTGATTGGGCAGCCGTCTGCATTGATTCACGCGGCCACCGTGGAAACGCAGTCACTGTAACCACTTGCGAGGCCACATGGAGACACAATCTGCATTTGCTTCAGTCCTTTGGAGGATGCAGCGTGCAAGGTGTATCTGGCCGGCGCAGCTCAGCATGTAACAATAGGTAACCTTTGTTGAGTGTCAGCCTCGTGCCTGGCCTCAAATTGCTAGATACACGCACTGTATCATGTAGTCCTTACGACCAGCCACCCTGGGTGGGTGCCCTGTGGGAAGCAGAAGTGCAGAGCCTGAAGGGTGAGAAGGTTTCCCGGCCAGTAAACAGCCATCCGGCACCAGCACCTGAGCCCTGCATTCGAGCAGAGCCCTCCGCCCAGCCCTGCACTGAGCATCCATCACCCTAGATCTTGTGATCTTCCCAACAGTTGCGGAGGGTGGGCACAGTAGGCCGAGGGAACAGAGGCTCGGAGAAGCTGGATCATTCACCCAGCAAGTGTTAGATCTGGGTTTCCACCGGCAGCCCAGATGTAGCTGTATGAGGCGACCTATGCTCCTCGGCCCATGTCACAGATGGGATGTCAGAAGCCACGGGAATCATCACTGACCCATTTACCCAGCTGATGGTGGCAGGGCAGTTTCCAACGCAGACAGTCTGACCTCAGAGCCTATGTTCTTAGGCCCCATGCACCTAATCACTAATCTAGAGTTCCCTACATCCAAACCTGTCCCCTTTTTCTCCACTCGCACTTATCCCTACATTCAGATCCAAGCCGGTCTGCCTGGATCATTCTCTACCACACAGCTGGGAAGATCTGGGAGACCATCTAGCACCAAAGCTCAGTTCTAGCAGAAAGCAAACCAACCACAGGACTTATTCCTGTACGTTGAATTTTTCATGTGTCCCCCCAATGCCCATGAACACCTGTTACAATTAAATGATGGAGGCTCGGTGCCCGTAGCACAGTGGTTACAGCGCCAGCCACATACACCAAGGGTGGTGGGTTCAAACCTGTTCCAGGCCAGCTAAACAACTGCAACACAAAAATAGCCAGGCATTGTGACAGGTGCCTGTAGCCCATCTACTCAGGAGGCTGAGGCAAGAGAATCACTTAAGCCCAAGAGTTTGAGGTTGCTGTGAGCTGTGACGCCACAGCACTCTACCAAGGGCGACATAGTGAGACTCTGTCTCAAAAAAAAAAAAAAAAAAAAAAAAATTAAATGATGGATTAGGCGTGAATATCAGAAACGAATTTATTCGGATGCCAAAGACTGACTTATACAGAGGGTGCCAAGAAAAATGTATCCACATTTTAAGGAAGGAAAAAAATGTTATTAAATTTGTAATACTGAAGTCACATCTGACTTCTGCTATTACAAGAGGTGCTCGATGTGACTTATATTCATTTTCTATCTCTGGTATGTTTCAAATATTATAATTTTATAAGTTATTTTCTTTCTTAAAATGTGTATACATTTTTTGGCACCCTCTATGTGTACATGGTGTATACGTGTGTGCATATATGTCTGTGTTTATGGGTGTGTGAAAAATAGGGACTCTCTAAACAACCACCAAAAAAAGGAGCAAAAACGCTTGACTTTTTCTCTCTTGTTTTTGAGCTATTAAACTCTCACCTCGGTTAAACTTCTTTACAATCAGAAATAGATCTTACCTGGTATATCTATCCACAGCCTTTCTCAATCATTAGGAGTACAATGTCCTACAAAAAAAAGATTATTACCAAAAAATCCCTAAAAAGAAATGTTCTCTATTCATCCCAGGGCCAAACTGGTGCAGGGAATGCGAAATATAAGAAAGCCCTTTTCACGATACAGACTGCAAGCTGCATGAGGTCAGCCCCGAGACGCTCTCAGGAAAGCCATCTGTCAACAGTGCCCCAGGCCAGCCAACGTTGCCGACACCACTCTCTGGGACTTTGTGCCAGGCCTCATTCCAAATCTACTCCTTGCTTTCACCTCATTGTATCCTGACCGCAGGCCTATGAGACAGGTACTATTATTACGCCCATTTTGCAGGAGAGAGAACTTTGGCAGACTTAAGTTACTGGTTGATTGCTCCAACCCTTCAAAACAATCCAGAAGTTCCCAGAATGGAGCTTTCCCTTTCTCACCTCCTCTGCCTGGAACTTCCTTCCCACCCTTCTCACCTGGCTGACTGCTACACAGACTTTGAGTCACTGCTCCCCAGGGCCTTCCATGACTACTCCCTCCCAAGGGGGTCAGAGCCCCTTCTCTGCATGCCCACTCCCCGGTGCTGTAGCATCAGGATGCTTTCAGGTGTCTGCCTGTGCAGACACAGTTTTTTTATGGCAGGGACAAGTCTTGTTGCTGCTTTATATCCGGTGTCAGAGAAACACTTGCCAAACAGTGGATGCTCAATAAAGGTTTGCTAAGACCCAACAACACCCATCTATGACAGTAAGCATTGTTTAAGGAAAACAAAGTCCAAGGATGATGCAAATAATAAAAGCTCTGGTGGACAGAGACTGTGCCGTGTGCCAGGCACTGCACAGGCACATCACAAACGATCATGACATCCTCACCAGAAACCTCTCAGACATTTGACAACATCATCCCTATTTCACAGCCAGGCAAACGGAGGCTTAGGAAGGAGAATTAACCTGCCCCCATTCACACAACCAGTACACAGCAGAGCCAAAAGACAACCCCAAAATTGTCAAATGCCAAAGTTTAGCTCTTCACACACATGCAGTTCCACGCTGCCGCTCTGCAATTTGCGCACCTGATTCTTTTTGTAATCAGAGCACGGAGGTCTCTTCTAGAACATCGTGCTCCTAAGAACACTACCTCTGCCCCGCTCTTTCTCTTACTGTTAAAGAAAATGAGCTGAGATAGCCTTCAGCTATGCCATTGTGGCAGTGCTTGGAAAAATTAATCCTGTGCCATTTTGCATTTGCTGCTTGTGAATCAAACTGTGAAAGCTAATTTAAAAACTTTCACACGTGGTTTGAATGAGGGCCGTCAGCGTTTGGGGAATGCTAAGTTGTACACAATTAGTTTAAACGGGGCTAGCTTTGGCTACCCAGCAGTCTCCTAAATAAGACGGCTCTTGTGGTCACCCCAATGAATCAAAGAGAAGGTGACAGAGAAGGTTCTGGCAAAAAGAAGTAGGAAGAAGTACAAGCAGGTCATGATGGGACTGTGCGCTGACGTATCTGTCCTGATGGGCAGTTCTGTGGAGATGGAGTTCCCTCCCGCCCTCCTGGGGACGACCGTACTTCCCTGAGATTACAGACTTTGGAACACACAGACCCAGCCGTGATTCTCAGCTGGAAGCTGCATGGCCTGAAGTGAGCTCCCTAAGCCACGGAAGTCCGTTTCGTCATCTGTAAAATGGAGATAACGTGACAGTCATCATAAAGCTCTGTGAGGACGCCTCAGCGTGCTCAGAACACCTCGCCTTGGTGCCTCGCGTGTCAGAAGCCAGTTGACGCCGACTGCTGCTACTCTGCCTGTCGTGTGCTAGGCTGATGGGTCGTGTGTTCCCTCCGAACAAGGCCCAGGCGGTCTTGTTTACCTCGATGTTCCTGAAACACCTGCATTATCTTAGCACCCCATCTTCTTCAGGATATCATCATTAATAATACTACTCGTCAAAATACAGTATGGACTCTGACAGGGGTCCCAAGTCTTGCCCGATGTTCTGGCTGAGTGTGCACTGCCCGGGACATGAGGACCTGGCCCCCATCCTGGACCTGTCCTTTCCCGAGTGCCACCTGCACCTGCGCTGACCATTTGCTCTCCAGGCACGGTGCCTAACAAATACCACACTGTTGGTAAGTGGCTTGGATGAACAAATAACACACCAAAGCCTGGATTTTCTCATCTGAACAATGAAAAGAACAATAACTGCCTTAGAGAAAACGGAGATGAGCGCAGTCTGCAAAAGTACAATAAGGCATATGTGAAGGTAAACGTGAGGAGAAATAAGCACAAGCCAGCGGGAAGATGAAAAAGCTGCTGCTTCCTCTCCAGGCTCTGCTGTTCCAAGCCTGGGTTCCAGCGATGTCACTTGTTTGGGCCACTCCTGCATCTAATCATTACAGCCAACACGCCTGGGATGTCTAGTCACAGGCATTTGACTCGGAAATTCTACCATCTTTCATAACCACCAAAGGGAAAAAAGATTTAATAAAAGAATTTTAATAACAGCAGTTCAATTTTAAGGCAAAAATAACTGTAATTATTTGAAGCCTCCATTACATCTAAAATCTGATTGAAACGCTCCATCGTTTATGAGCTGAGATAGTTTTCGTGTTTCGCGGCCCAGCCAGCAGTTACTGCTGGTGCCTGGGTATGCAGCAAGACTCTGGATGGTTTCTTTTTCACACTTGCCTTGTACTCTAACCCCTCAAGATCAAGGGCAGTTTCAATGCATAGCAGACACAAAAGAGAGAAAGGAATGAACACTTACTGAGTTGCTGCTGAGGGTCAGGAATGTAGGCTCTTTAGCAGCCTGGGCAATGGCAATTTTATCATCATCATTAAATGAGGAAAAATCCTGAAACTGAGAGAATTAACTGGCTCCAAGGTGACAAAACTAGAAAATGAAAAGAGGTGAGTGACTGGGAACCTTAAAGCTACCGGTTGTAACTGGGTCATAGCCTTCATGGGAAAGCCCTAAATTAGTTTCATAGTAGGGCTGAGTACATTGGGTACTTTTTCTTCCATTCCTGAGATACTTTACTAAGAAGGATATGTTCCAGCTCCATCCATGTAAACATGAAAGAGGTAAAGTCTCCATCTTTCTTTAAGGCTGCATAATATTCCATGGTGTACATATACCACAGTTTATTAATCCATTCGTGGATCGATGGGCACTTGGGCTTTTTCCAGGACTTAGCAATTATGAATAGGGCTGCGATAAACATTCTGGTACAAATATCTTTGTTAAGGTGTGATTTTTGGTCTTCTGGGTATATGCCCAGCAGGGGAATTATAGGATTGAATGGCAGATCTATTTTCAGATCTCTAAGTGTTCTCCATATATCTTTCCAAAAGGAATGTATTAATTTGCATTCCCACCAGCAGTGCAAAAGTGTTCCTTTTTCTCCACATCCGCACCAACATCTCTGGTCTTGAGATTTTGTGATATAGGCTAGTCTCACTGGAGTTAAATGATATCTCAAAGTAGTTTTGATTTGCATTTCTCTGATGATTAAAGATGATGAGCATTTTTTCATATGTCTGAAGGCCGTG
>CAUYPK010064436.1:0-30528 GCA_963574355.1 Loris lydekkerianus
TTTAACGTCAGCTAAATTGATAAGACTAATGACTGACCTATGTAGCTGAACATCAGGGCTACATGGTCACGATATAAACCATGCATAGCACCTTGCCAGGCACCATAATTTTTTTTTTTTTTTTTTTTTTTTTGAGACACAGTCTCACTATGTCACCCTCAGTAGAGTGCTATGACATCACAGCTCACAGCAACCTCAAACTCTGGGGCTTAAGTGATTGTCTTGCCTCAGCCTCCTAAGCAGCTGAGACTACAGGCACCCACCACAATACCCGGCTATCTTTTTGTTGCAGTTGTCATTGTTGTTTAGCTGGCCCAGGCCGGATTCAAACCCACCAGCCTGGGTGTATGTGGCCGGCGCCCTACCCATGGAGGTACGGGCGCAGCCTGGTACCATAATTTTTTGAAGTGGTCCATCTCCAAAAAGGGAATCCAAAAAAGAATATAGGACTGAAAAGAAGATGTTTAGCTTCTACTCTGGAAAGCAACCAGAGAAGGGCAAGAGCAGGTAACTTCAGATGCAGTTTGAAGAGTGAACGTCAGGAGACCCTTTCTACTGGGCTGAGGCCTTTCCTGGTCCCGTCTGGGGAGGTTGCCTCACCCTCTGTGGGAATCCCCATAGACGACAGTGCTAAGGCCCAAATGAAGATAGCTTTGTTCCAACGGCAGCAAGAAGAGCCAAAAGAAAACATTTGCTACTGGAAACAATTTTAAGAACCGAGAGAGAGAGAGAGAAGAGAGAGGAATGTGGAGAAGGGGGGGAGGAGGGAGAGGGAGTGAGATATCAATATATTAATCTATGAAATTTGTCAGCATCAAAAAGTAAAGCCTCAAACTGGAGGACCTTGTCTCTTGAAACTCTGCCCATAACCTCTCCTTGAAACTAATTTATAAAAATAGCATGTGTTGTTCAAAAAAAAAAAGAAAAAAGAGGTATTACATATCTAGAAAACTCTCTTGACCAGGAATCTTCCAGAATCTTGGGCGTTCTGGACTGAAGCAAGCAACAGAGTTCTTGCCTGAGCATTTAATAACATAGTGCCTGTATCAGAACAAAGTTAGGAGCTATCAACCAAACGCAGCTTTTGGATGTTATGACAAGGTAGAAGAAAGTTCTTTGTAAAAGCTGCTGCATTAAATTTGCAGAATTGTTCAGGCATGTAGTCAATAACAAGCGAGCAGAAGAAAAGAGATTCTTTACAAGACTCGGTTGGTTCATCCTGGATGTAAGAAAATGGGTTTGACTAACCAATTCCAGCTTGCCATGTTCTTTATTTAAAAGGCTACCACGTAACAGAAAACTGACTTGGCACACTGATTGGGCCAGTGATCTGGATTCAATCATTCTTTGGGTCAGCTAGCTTTTTTGTACTCTAAATTTTGGCTAAGCATTTTCCCCAAGGATACTTTGGCTGGAGATAGAAAGTAGATAATATGTAAAAAAAATCAAATCCTTCCCCACTACTGGAAAAGCAAGTAGATGGCCTAGAAATTTATATCCTGTGTTGTTTGATAGTTGGCAGTACTATCTTCCTGTAGAAAGGCTAGCAAAAATAAAATAACCTATCAAGAAAAAAAAAAAAAAAAAAAAAAAACGCCAGAAACTAAAAACAAAATGTACGTGGATTATTGTTGTCTTAACTAGAACATACACCCATATTATATGTATCACAGCTTGTAGGACTCACAGGAAGACAGATTCAGTTCCAGCACATTTTTTAGTGTTGCCACATGAGCAACAGGAGATAATATTTATAGCTTTTCTATTGCTGGTGGAGCCATCTAAGTCGGCTTTAATCAAGAAATGCCTCCCCCAATTCTTTTTTCGTAACCCAGGATTTCTTAAATGCATGCACAAATAGTTGTAATTTAAATTCAAAATAGATACTTGGATGAAAAATTTTATACATTTTTGTGTAATTGTATAAAGAAGCATTTAGCTAAAGATGGAATGTAAAAATTCTTACAAGTGGAAGAACAGATACGGTTTTACTTGTAGAGCTGAGGTTAACTACCACATTTGCTTCCTCAGGGGTCACTAAGCATATTTGGTTACCCATCTATGAAGCATTTGCCCGAAATGGGCAGAGTATATGGAACCTCTTAGGTCTACGTTGAAATATGTATGAAATTACAGCACTTTGACAATCTTGTGATTGATCCACAGCTCAATGGGCCATGAGGGGGAGTCACATTCAGAATAATTAATGTAGGACAGGGCAAAAATCAGGACGTGCCTGAGGGAGAAACTGCTTATCCTCCAGGGCAGCCGTCTCGTCTGGTTCTCCTACAAAATCCCCTCAGCGTTCTCAAGTTCAGATCCACAGCGGCTGTGCCTCCGTGCACATCCTTGTATGATTTCTGACTTAAACGGACACAAATGTCCACAGGAAGCACTGGGTCACTTTCCAGGGATGGGCAGGAAGAGGAGGGGAAAAAATTTAAACTTGGAAGACGAAACCGTGAACGTTTTTCAGATGGACGTTGGCATCAGGTTTGTGGAGGAGGGAAGGGCAGCCTCCGGCATCAGCAGGATGTAGTTTAGGCCAAGGGCTGACTGAGAGACTGAACCACTGAATGTTCAATCAGGTCTTGTTACTATAACAACCCAAAGAACTGTCCCATAAAATGTCGATCCTGGTCAGCCATCCCATCTGCTCTTCAGATATGACTGTTTTGAATGTCCCAGCAGCTAAGGCCAGCAGATGACTGTCCCATGCTCAGCAAGGCCCTCAGTCGCTTTCCTGAGTGTGAGATGTAACAGAAGCAAAACAATCGATAGATTTCTTTTCTATTTCTGATCTCCAATCACAGCATTTGGCATCTGGGGGGCAATTTATAAAAGTACAATGAATACTTTTTCTTAGATCTAAAACAAGTGAAGGAAAGACAATGATAAACAGACTTTCTTTGCTTCACTCACACTTGAAAAGGTTACATTTATTTACAAATAATCAGTGCTGTAAGAGGAAATGGGAAAAGTGAACCTGTAAGGGAAAAGGCGTACACCTGCTGGTGTTCAGGGACAGAGAATGAAAATGACAACAGGGATCCTGTGAAACTGGACCAGAGGAACAAGAAAAATGCCAAGGTGCCTAACAGCATTTTAAATCTACAGAGCCATTTTGAAAGACAAGTCGGCATTTTAATAACTAGAAAACATGATCCTCCATCTCTGAAAAAAGGTGTTATCCTAAGGAAATAGTTTACTAGAAAAAATGGTCAAACATATTTGCAACAAGCTCATGTCCCTGGGGTTAGTCCACGCTGGTAAAAATGTGGAAGAGTCTGAAATGTTCAAACTTAGGGAAATGAATAAATAAGATCATAGAGCTTAATAGAACTGTACTGAACAACCACGCTAAACCATAAATGTGGGGACCACAGAGCAATGTACCAAGAAAAGCATACAAAATCTCCATATACTCTGTGGTTGCAATATGTGCTGTGTGGTTACACATGGATGAGAAATGGAGTGGAACAGGAAAAATAAAGCCTGTTGTGTTTAAATGGAAAAATTTAAGGTAATACATATTGAGCCATAAATGTACATGTGAACAAGTGTGTCTCTTACGATCGCTGCGTGTGGTTTTGTACTTAAAACACGAGATGAGGGCAGCGCCTGTGGCTCAAAGGGGTAGGGCGCTGGCCCCATATGCTGGAGGGTTCAAACCCAGCCCCAGCCAAAAAAAAAAAACTAGGTGAACCAAAAGTGCTCTGATAGGAACTCTGGAGCATTTTGAATTTGAGATGGGGGGAATAGTGAGAAACCTAAATCTAAAAAAACATTGTTTAGAGACTCCCTTCTGCTTTCTCAGTACAATTCTTCTAACTAAATTCTGTGATTTTTCTTAATTACAAAAGCAATAAATATTAACTACATACACAGAAAACACACCCAAAACCCCAAAAGAACAATAATTAATTCACCACCTCCCATGTTGTTTCTCCCTTTCTTCCAATATTCCTTTATTTTTTTCTTTTACAAAAGCTAGATCCTTAAAATAGCAAAAAGAAAACAAAAACAAAAGCGAGATTCTACCATGAATACTATTTAGTAACTTTATATAACGTAATCTGAATTTTTCAAGCCAGCTTCTCTCATTACATTTTTCCCTTTCCCCACAACAGCCTGTCAGCTAGTAGACGCTACCATTTCCTGATTTGGACAGTGTGCCAGTTAACCGCGCTGTTAGTTGTGGAACAACGACCAAGCAGCTGATAAGAGAGATATCTTAGTCCCAGTTTTATAGAAATAAAATTGCTGAAATTCAGGGAAACAGTTTGTTCCAAAGTACTTAGCTAGTAAGTGACAGGGCTGGAAATCTAAAGTGGTTCTCTCTGACGGCAGAAAATGTGCTTGTCAACATGGGAGTGTCCATCAGAGGCAGTGCCAGACATACAGCACAACCACCGCGGGAGCCAAGAAGGGGATCAGCTGCCCCTCTTCTTTTAAGCCCCAATCTTATATGTTTAAAATCTCTCCCTAGTTGCTGGGGTTAGCCAAGCTTTGTCCCCAGAACCCCTCATCCACTTGGCTTCCTTTCACCCCAGCTTTGGTCACTCTCTTCCCCTCCTGAGGAGTTTGAACAGATGCTCCGAGGTGCTCCTGCACTCCCATTTGGAGATGGTCTCTTTTGTAGGGACCCCAGTTGTGTAAAGTCACCAGCTCCAGACTCCTCCTACTGGCCAGGGTATTATTTCCTTCACAGGATCCTGGGGGATGCTCACAATCGCACCAGAATGTTAGCTCATGTTCCTTGATATTATGGGACTTGTGGAGAATCCCATCATAATCTCAAACAGGAAATGAATAGTCACCAAAACAAAAGCTGCCCTCTGCGTGGCCTCCACTGTATTATCCTCCTTCCCAGGCTAACAGCCACCTGGCACTCCCTGACCTAGCCTTCTCCAGCAGAGACTTGCCTGATCATCTTCACCCTGGTCTTCAAAAGGAATCAACCGACCACCGTCTTCTGTGTCCACCAGCCCGAGTCAGAATCCGAGCCCTGTCTCCCACCAGCCATTCTAGTTCCGTTCCCCTCTCCATTTCCTTGTCTGTGAGATGACTACACCAGCATCCAATTCATATAACTTGTGAAAATAGCGCATTGCCAGGTGGCGCCTGTGGCTCAATGGAGGAGGCGGTGGCCCCATCTGCCGGAGGTGATGGGTTAAAATCCAGCCCCGGCCAAAAACTGCAAAAAATAAACAAACAAGAATAAAAACAGTGCACGGCCTTGCACGGGTAGGTGCTGAGAAAATGGTAGGTATACATGCGACACACGCTTCATTACATTCTCACCTGAACAGAAGCTAATGCCCAGCCCTAATTCGGGCCTCTCTCTGTGAGAGAATTTCTGAGCCTTCCTTATTCTCTGCCCTACTTACCAGGCACACTCCTAGCTTAAGTGGCTGCCACCATCTGCTTTCCATGTGTCAACTCCAATACTGCTAATTAAGGTAGTATGCCAGCAGTTACTAATTCCTGCTTTATAATCTGTACCCTGTGATCTCATCGCAATGTTTTATTTCTCTCCTACAAGATTGAAATCCCCATAGTAACTTCCCAAATTGCCCATACTTTTAAAGATCCGGGTGACACACCCACATTCCTTACTCCAAACAGGCCTTCTGGCCTCCTATGACAAAGAAAATTACTCCTGTATATAAAAAATAAAAGAGAACGTGGCAATATAATGATTATTATAGTAATCTCTCTAAAGTGCTCCTCTTGAAACTTTGTTTCCTTCCTGAAAATCAGTCCCTGCTTATCCTAGCATCACAGCAAGGTCACAATTTGTGTTCCTCTCCTTTCCATTCATAAATCCTACATTTCAACGTATCTTAACAAGAACCCCAAATCCCTTCCTGGGCCACCTTTACATGTACACTGTAACCATTTCTTTTTTTTTTTTTTTTAATAATGTCATTCCCTGCCTTTTCTATGTATCAAGATCCTGCCTCTCCTCAGCATCCTAATTAAAATTCCACATGTTCCAAAGCTGATTATTCCAGCTTACTTTCCTATTTTAAAACATATAGCTCTTTGTTCTACTTTTAGGGTGCATTCCTGCTTTTATTAGGTCATTTGTCTACATTTTCGGTCCCTCCTCAGAGAGGATAAGCTCCTTGAGAGAAGGCACGCAGGAGCCGCTCATGTGCATGGATTCCCAGGACCGCATCGTGGCAGCGGTTCATGGCCAGGGAAGGGCGGTTTAAAGGCCCCGTCTGCGCTTTCCCTTCTCTCTGTCTTTGAAGCCTCTTTGAAGCTAAAGCCACCTCTGCCTAGAGAGAGGCTCCCCAGGGAGACAGGTCAAATGAGGATCAGGCTCTGTGGACTCAGGAGGGAGTCTTTGGAACTGAGGAGACGGGGCGGGAGCCGTACTCCCTTTGAATGTGAGCTGCAGAGCTTTGCTGTCTCCTGTTACTAAACCATGGCAGTGACCCTGCAACTTGCTTTGGAGCTGAGGAGTCATTTCATTCCCAACCTTCAGGTTTAGCAGATTTTAACTTTGGCAAGGAAAGCTCCCTTTGCCTGGAACTTGATATGTGGTGACCTCAGAGTGAGTGTCTTTACAAAATGAGACGGTTATGCACTAGCCAATATGCGTCCTGACGGGCCCTTTCCATACAGAGCCTGAGTTAAGCACAAGAGGACAAAATAAGCACTGGGCCACAGGCCTGGGTGTGGCTGTGTGCGTCTCACCCTCAGCACCACCAGCCGCCGGAGCGAGCGGAGCTTCGGCCTTTCATTAGAGCTCAGCTTCTTCCGCGTGGCGGCTTCTGGAACTAATGTGATCTTCCACTAGGAGGCTGGGTTAGCCGTTCCAGTAAAAATAAGCACTAGGAGGTTTTTGTTTTTGTTTTTGTTTTGTTTTGTTTTAATACTATAGACTGTTGGGTCCCTCACTGCGTATGTCTCAGCCATACCAGCAACCCCAAATGTTTTTAGAAAATTCTTTCTGTATAAGATGGAGGGAGATCTGAATACATCTCTTAAAAGCATCTTGTTTGCAACCAGAAAGGGCCCCTTTTCTCCTCTTTCTAGGAAACAGTGACATCTACTGCTGGGTAAAGCTCATTCTGGGGGTAGTTCTCAGCCAGCCAGTTCCTCCTGCTGCTTGGTCTCCAGAGCAGAGGCCACAGGGTCACCACCTCAGCCCCTTCCCCACCGGGTTGGCCCCACCACTGTCAGGGTTAGATTTCTCCACACATTGCTTTCTCTTCTTTCTGAATTAGTTTCTTCTATGATCTGAGAGATTCTGAGAGAAAATCCTCCCTCCTACTGAGCCAAATTGTGTTTCTTTTTAATGTAGGACCTTCTCTTAGTTCTACCCTTGGACTCACAGATAAGTAAAATTAGGACACAAGGAGTGCCGGGCTATCCGGCAGGTCTTGAAGAGGGGAGAGCAGGGCCAGCCTGACTCTGTCCCTGGGGCTGAGCGGGATGGCGAGCTTAGGAGGCCTGAACAGGAACACACGGAGCCAGGAGTCTGTAGAAGCAGGAACTCAACTTTATTGCGTCAAGCAGCCGCTTATATAGAGCATGGGGAAGGGGCGGGAAAGGAGGTGGGGATAAGGTACAGGTCCCAAAGGTGATTGGCTGTATCTAGGTAGAGACAGTTTCAGGCGGGGCCTTGCAGAGTTGCGGAAGTAGCTCTATGGATCTACTTCTAGTCAGGCTCGGGAAGTTGCAATAGGCCTCAGGCACATGGCAGGGACCAACAAAGGAGCTCTATCACCGTATGGGGTTCCTTTTTCCATGCAAACGCCATCACTCTTTTAGCCTCCCTGGGTATTATCTCAAGCCCTCTCCACTCTGCCATTCTAGACACATGTTCCTAGTGAATCATATACATCAGGGGTTAATAAAAGTGGCCATGGCACAGAAGTCCAGCAGTTACACAAATCATTTACTTTGTCTTTGATAAATGGGAGCAACACTCCAGTGGGTAAGTGAGTGGAATTTGAAGAGAGAAAATCTGGGTCCAATCCTGGCTCCTCCCTGTGAGTTGCAGGTCACTGCAAATCACCCGACCACTCTACACCTTGACCCGCTCAGCTGTAAAGAGCTGTGGCAATAATAATGGCCCAGGAGCTTTCTGCAAGGCTTAACTGAAGCTCAACAAGGCATTGTGTGAAGAGCCCAGGGCCCTTCTCCTCACAGCTAGCTACTCGGAGAACACCCAATAATGGAAGACTTCTCTTTATTAACCGGTTGCTACTGCACTAAATAAACAAATATGAGAAAGGTTGAGGAGAAATGGTGAGAAGTGATAGAAATAGAGTAATGAATGCTAATGTTTTTAATTATTGAATGTAAGGTTTCTTAAAGTCTGCACCAATGTCATGGATACACGTGTCTCCACGTGCTGACTTTGTACCCAGTTCTGTCACAGGAAAGGTCAGCCAGTGTTTACTGGATGAATGAACTTCACATAGATGAACGGGTATGAGACAACAGTGGAGGAGAACACTGTCAAGTTACCTTCACAGTGGTATTTCCTATATGAAATGCGATGTAATATAGAAGCCTGAGTGTAGCAGATGGTGAGTCACGCTCAGGCTGTGTGGTACCTTTATAACTTGACAGAAGCTATGCTTTCAGGAATTTTCATTCATTCAGAAACTAATGACTCCCAATGATATGCATGTATTAAATTCTTTTCTACATAAATATTGTCAACATTTATTTTTAGTGACCACTTACCTTTAAGCACACGTGTTAAGAATACAAAGTATAAATTATCATTTCTGGTTTAGAAGAGTTTACAATGTAGTTGAAAAAATAATAAAATGATCACTAAAAATACAAAGGATAAAAGAATGATGTGGCAGGTAGCAGCCACATTCCAACTAATGCCTCACATTAGACCTAATAATCAATGTAACCATTTCCTGTTTTACATGATTCAGGCCAGCCAATTCTGAAGTATCTTATTCCCACTCTCAGTCAAGGGAAATGCCTAAAGAAGGAACAAAAACAGTAAACCTGAGTATATGTCATAAGCTTGGAGACAGTGCATTGTGTGGGGTCTTAGCTAACGGCCTTGCCTTTTCCTCTCCACTGTGCTTCCAGGATAACCGCTCTTTCTTTGGTTTCAACATTTGCATAATGAAGAGAGGAATAATTGTATTGTTTAAATAATAGAATGGAGAGACCTCTGGTAATCTCCCTATGCAAATACAAGTTGATATTATCACGGTTGTTTAGACATTTTTCTGCCTGTCTAATGAGGTCATTTGTGAACAGGTTTAGTCTCCTGCCCCCTCTGTGAGTCATCTTTACCAAAAGAAAAAAAAAATCCTTAGTCCATTTTTTTTAATGAACCAAAATGAAGAGTTATTGGATGGGTCTATCCACCAAAATAAACATTCAGTATGGCAAACTGATCAGTCAGCCTTACATGTATTTGATATGGATTCTCATACAATCAAATCAGTTGCAGTAATAATATTGATCATGAAAGTTCCTACAGTGAGTGATTTGGACAGAAATGTGGTTTTTTGAGACAGAGTCTCACTCAGTTGCCCTTGGTAGAGTGCTGTAGCATCACAGCTCACAGCAACCTCAAACTCTTGGGCTCAAGTGATCCTCCTGTCTCAGCCTCATATGTAGCTGGGACTACAGGCAAAAAAAAAATGGACCTTTTTTAAAGGGGAAAGATTCTGGCTTTCTAACCCCACCAGCCTATGGAAACTCATTATGAATAAGAAAGTTCTGTTGGCTTGTAACTCTCACTTGTTGAGAGATATCCTTCCACGCTGACATATTCATGGTTTTTACCTACCTGAGGGAAGCCTGTGGTCACTTCCATGGCTACATTGCACAGAGTCTGGCTCTGCCTCCGTGAAGTCCTCCAGGAACCAGCCATGCTCTGTGGCTGGTGGTGAGGAAGAGAATGGCTTGGTCTCTACAGAAGAGCCGGAGCAATGCCGCTTACAGAAAAGAGGTCAGCTTCTGTTTCCAACCCTATACTAAGGCAAACACACCATGCCTTAAGAAACTCTAGGATAGAACCCCTTCTATCCACTATTACTGTGGTCTCTCATCTTCATCCAGTGAAGAACACAAAACTCCATTTTTCTTCAGCCTAAAAGAAAACCTTCTATATCTGCCAGCGTGTGCAACTAGGTGTCAGCAAGGTCACTGTTTCAGAAAAAAAGCAGACTTCAAATCCCAGTTTGAGATCAAGAATATCTTATTAAAAGCAATCCTTACAAAATAGGCAGAATCTTGACAAGATTACTGAAAGTGTGTATCTATAAAAATGCATTTTATTTTCCAGTTGCTTTTAATACAAAATCTGAATTGTCTTAACTATTTGGGAAAATAGACAGTGTTTGTTTGGTTTGGTTTCAGTTCTTTGGTAAGATGAACATGGCTATCAAGGCCAAATCCATGCTCATTGGTCACTCTATTATATTAGCATTTTGTCTGTGGACGCTGGTGTGGTCCTAACTCACAAGTTAGTTTTTCTTTAGAGCATACAGTTTTAGTAGCACTTTGGAATTCCCACCAATTATTCCATCCTCGCTTCCTAAAGTTTTTGGAGAGTCCACGCTCTCCAAAAGGAGAATTAGCATGCTCTGTTCTTCTAAAAAAAACTGGGCATTAACATGGCTATTTTCTCTAAACAGGTGCTATTATTAAATAATAGAATATATTTCCATTTTAAAATGTCATAAATTCAAAGCATGTTTTATATGACAAATTAACTACTAATATTATCAATTTGTTTTTGTTTTGTATTGTTTTATTTTTGAGACAGACTCTCACTTTGTCACCTTGGGTAGAGTGCCATGGCGTCTCTTTTTGTTGCAGTTGTCGTTGTTTAGCAGGATGGTGCATACCAGGCTCAAACCTGCCAGCCTCTGTGTACATGGCTGGCACCATAACCACTGAGCTGCAGGGGCTGCCCCAATATCAATTTGTTAATTGAAAATCTGTACAATGGATTTCCTTCTCCTTTTTTGACTTTTCTTTTCACTAATCTCATTCTTCTGCAGAATTTCGTCTATAATTTTTTCAACTAACATAAAAATTGTACATATTTGTAGGGCACAGTGCAGCATTTCAATATACTTACACAATGTATAATGATCCAATCGGGGTAATCAGAATATCTATCACACAAAGAATTTGTCGTTTGTGTTAGAAAACATTGAAAATTCACTCTTCTAGCTATTTGAACATATACAGTAAGTTGTTGATTGTAGTCACTCTATGTTTCTACTGAATAATAAAACTATACCCTTCTCTCAAGGTGAAATTTGTATCCATTAAGCAGCCTTTGATTATCCTCCCTCTGACCTTCCACTGCCTCTGGTAACCACATTCTACTCCCTACTAATGTGAGATCAACTTTTTTAGTTTTCACATAGAGTGATAATATGCAGTACTTATCTTTCTGTGCTTAGCTTATTTCACTTAACTTGAGGTCCTCCTGGCTTATCCATGTTGCCATGAATGACAAACTTTCTTCTTTCATGTAGCTAAATAGTATTCATTGTGTATATAGAGTGCATTTTTTCTATCCATTCACCCATTGGTGCAAATTTAGGCTGATTTCTTATCTTGCTGTTGTGATAGTGCTATAATAAATATGGGAATGTAGTTGTCTTTTCAACATGCTGAGTTCATTTCCTTGGAATATATACTCTGCAGTAGAATTTCTAGATTAAATGGTAGTTCTATTTTTAGTTTTTTGAGGAACCTCCATCCTGTTTCCATAATAGCTATCCTAATTCGCATTCCCACCAACAGCGTGTAAGAGTTCCCCCTTCTACACATCCTCATCAAATTTGTTATTTTTGGTCTTTTTTTCTAATAACTATTCCACCTAGGGTAAGACGATATTTCATTGCTGTTTTGATTGGCATTTCTCTGATGATTACTGACGTTGAACATTTTTCATAGACTTATTAGCTAGCCATTTGTATGTCTTCTTTTGAGAAATATCTTCAATTCATTTAACTCAATCAATTCAATCAATTCAATTCAATTCTTATTTCTTGATGATTTTTTAAAATTTTTGCTGTTGAGTTCCTCATACACATATATTAATATTAACGCCTTGTCAGATGAGTAGTTTACAAATATTCTTTCTCATTCTGCAAGCTGTCTCTTCACTTTGTTGATTGTTTCCTTTGTTATGTGTAAGATTTATAGGTAGACATGTAGTTCTTAGTTCAATCTCTGTAGGTTGTGTATCCAAGAAGAAGTAAAGAAGTATCCACATCCACCAGGTTTTGTAATTTTTTGGTGTATACTTGTCCTTCAAGAGCATATTGTTTAATTTCCATGTGTTTGTACAATTTCAGTAATTGTTCTTATTCTTCAATTCTGATTTTATTGCACTGTGGTTAGAAAATACACTTGATATGATTTTAATTCTTTTAAATTTGTTGAGAATTGTTTTGTGACATAACACATTGTCTATCCTAGAGAATGTTCATATGCTGATGAAAGAATGTAAATTCTGCAGCTGTTGGATAAAAATGATCTGCAAATGATTGTTAGGTTCATGTGGTCTAAAGTGCAGTTTAAACCCAGTGTGTTTTTGTTGGTTTGCTGTCTAGGTGATCTGTTTGATATTGAGAGTAGGACATTGAAGTTCCCTACTATTATTGCATTAGTGTCTATGTCTCCCTTTAGATCTAATAGTTGTTGCTTAATATATCTGGGTACTCTGGTGTTGGGCACATATATATTTACATTTTTTATCTCCACTTGCTGTACTCCCATTTATCATTATATAATCTCTTTTTATGGTTTTTTACTTGAAGTCTATTTTATCTGATGTAAGTTTAGCTATCCCTACTTACTTTTAGTTTCTTTTTTTGTATAGAATATCTCTTTACAACCCTTCACTTTTATTCTATTTGGGTCTTAGCTGCTGAAATGCTTATTGTAGGCAGCATACACAGATGGGTCATTTTTTTTTAACCATTCAGCTAATCTATATCTTTTATAAGTGGAAAATTTAGTCCATTCATACACAAGGTTATTATTGACAAGTGACAGCCATTTTTTAATTATTTTGTGGTTTTGTTGATCTTTTGCTTCTTTCTTCCACTCTTTATCATTGCAGTTTCACAAGGCTTGATTCTTTTCTCTTTTTCCTTCGTGTAACTTCTCTAACAATGAGTTTTATACTTTTGTGTGTTTTCACGATAGTGATTATCATTCTTTTACTTCCAGAGACAGGAATCCCTTGAGCTTTTTTGTACAGCTTGTCTAGTGGTGACAAATTCTCTTTGTTTTCACTAGTCTGCATATACAATGGATTTTCTTTAAAAAAAAAAAAAAAAGTTATATCTTTATTTCAAAAGATAATTGGTAAAGGTGAAATAAATCTTTTTTTTCCTCTGTTCAAATCTTTTGCCTGTTAGGCAATGTCTTATTCAAAAGAAGGATAGCATATTTGTAAATTTATAACCATATACTGTACACATTTCTACATCAATATTCAAAAGAAGCAAATCATTATAATAGCCTGAGGTGTCTTTTCTGTGTGTACTCTTAGCACAGAAGTTTTTATTTATTTATAAGCATATAACACACTTGTTTCACCTATCATCCAATTTTTAACCACTAGAGCTTATTTAAACTCTTTGAATTCAATGACTACTTAACTTGCTCTTGTGTTACTATAACTAGGGAAATCTAGGGTAGTCTAAGATTTAATTTATCTAAAATTATATGCTAGTGCTACTTGCCCAATAAATTATCTTGTTCTTGTTCTTCTAATTCCCAATTATCATGGTATACGAACAGTCCCCAGTAAAATGTTTAAATTGAAGATATGCACGAATTAATAAAGTCTGATTTTATAGTTAAGCAAAAGTTGTGACAAGATGGAGCTTTATGTTCAATGTGATTTGTAATGTTACTTTCAACAACTTAGGCTTATATTTTCATAAGATCCTGATGCACAGGTTGAGTTGGTATTTTTTTAAATGTTGTGATATTTACTGCATGTTGTAATAGACATTTTCAAAGTCAATCAAAAAAATTGATATTTTCAGAGTTCCTCAGCTGATGGTGTACATATAAAACTGTAGACCACTCACTCAGATAAGCAAAACAGTCTTTTCAATTCAAACACACAGAATTAGACAGAAAATCTTATTTTCTAATAAAAAGTAAGTTACCCCACTTTTTCTTTTTCCTCATCTGATTTTTCAAAATGTTTCACATGACAAACTTTATACACACCAGTCACAATTTAAATTGTGTGATTTTAAAATGCCTATTACAAATTATTTCAGGGTTTCTTTGCTTTAAAGACAATTATTCAAATGGGGAACAAATGGTAAAGTGAGATACAGATTAACAGTCAAAACCCTAAAGGTTCACTTTGATCAAATTGGGCAAGTAGCACTAGCATTATAATTTTAGATAAATTAAATCTTAGAGTACCATTTCCCTAGTTATAGTAACAATTAGACTTTTTATCTATAAACATTGGATTGTTGGGGGTAAAGTGAACTTTGCATTAGTTGAAAGTCTCTCATGACATGTCTGTGAGGTTCTTTGATCAAGACAACCATGAACATTTTTCAAATTGTGCTAAGATTCTTCTAGTTCTTTGTGCAATTCCACGTCTTATAAAATTTAATATCAAGTATTGTTCAAAGGAAAATGATCTAATGCTCAGAAGACTTAGAAAGCCTTTTCTAAGTGCATTTAAGTAGACTTAAGAACTAAAACAAAAATAAATGTATTAGCAAAAGGAAAGAAAGAATAAATCATGAACATTTTGGAAGAAAGAATAGATAGGGCTCAAAAGGGGAACATGCTAGATCTCTAGGGAGTAACACCTTGCCATTGTAGCTGTTACTACAAAACAGCTAAGGGAATACTTGGGGTAAATTGAAACCATGAATATCAACAATTCCAGATTGATTGTGAAGGCTAACCATCGCTAAGGAAAGGAAGCTGGTAGGACAAACAGCAAGCTGAACGAGTGACTGACAGCTGCTGCAGAAGTCAAACAGAAAGCAAAGGAAATGGAGGGAATGCATTCACAGAAAGAATAAATGTCTCAAATGGAAAGTGTGTGCTGTAGGAATGACCATTAAACAGAAAACGGTGATCCTCCTCTGAGTATTATGGAAAAGAAGAAATAAAGACCCAAGGGTCTTCCTTACATTCAGTAACTTGTAAACAATAAATCTTGATTTTATAGTGAATGCTACCCACATATTAAAGCACATAGCAATAATATTGACAGCATTATTGGCCTATTAACATATATATAAAGATTGAGTATTAGATGTTAGCCACACTGAAGGCCCATGAAGAAAACAAAAAGAGATTGGGGGGGGGGGGGATATTTGTAAGTTTATAACCTCTGTATCCTTCATAGGAGATAAGTAAGGTGCTTATTGAAAGAATATCACTCCAAATGACTACAAATGCATTTCTCTGAAAAATGGCTTAAACATAGTACAAAGGGTGATAATAAAAGTTTCTTTACTCTTGTATAGTCTATTCTACTAGAAATTGCCCAGGCTACAGAATTAGGCAGCTATAGTTACTCACTGCTTATTATTAATCAAATTATACAAATAGCTTAACTTGTATGAACTTCAGTTTCCTCATCCGTTAAATGGGAACACAAGAATTTATGGTGTTGTCAGAGACTAATATGAGCTCTCATATGTAGAGAGACTAGTTCATGTCTAGATAGCAGGGAGCATTTATGGAAGATAAACTTCATAGTGTTTTACATCATAGTTTTAAAACAACACTTTGAAATCTTGCACACTGAGATGAGACTATCCTAACAACAATCGGAATCATGAAAGTTACAGAATCTGGCCAAGGTGTTAAGAAAAGATCATTTACCCAATGGGAATGTGGGAGTCAATGTAGAATAGTTAGGGACGATTACTAGATCTATTTCATTATAACATTCCAATAAATTTAAATTCTTCAAACAAGTGGTTACAAATATATATTTATTTACTATATACTCTAAGTAATAACAACTTCTCAAGCTATTTAATATTCCAAAGAAAAGACTTTTGAAACATGGATCCGATCTCCTAGGAGAATAAAACAAGGCCCTAAGAAAAAACCAGCCATTCCTCGAGGGTACTCTCTTAACACTTCAATATTATTCCAAGGGTTTTGGCTATTAGAAGAGAGATGCTTGGTTTTCTAACTAGAACTGTATTAATGACAGATGGACATTTTTCTATAACCACTCTGATACAATACGAATAATCAACTGGTACAGAAATTAGTTTCACTGAAAGACAAAGAATTCAAATTGTGCAAACAATGGTACAATTGTAATCATTTTCTAAAGACTATAAGAAAAAAATGATAGTATCAAAAAGTTGCCATTGTAGCTTGCTGCTATAGAGAGAATTCCTTAGAAACTCTTTATTTGTTCAAAAGCATTGCCAGAGCTGGGCAGCACCAGTGACTCAGTGGGTAGGGCACCGGCCCCATATACCGAGGGTGGTGGGTTCCAACCCAGTCCCAGCCAGCTGAAACAGCAGTGACAACTGCAACAAAAAAATACCCGGGCCTTGTGGCAGGCGCCTGTAGTCCTAGCTACTCGGGAGGCTGAGGCAAGAGAATTACCTAAGCCCAAGAGTTGGAGGTGGCTGTGAGCTGTGATGCCACAGCACTCTACCAAGGTGACGAAGTGAGACTTTGTCTAAAAAAAAAAAAAAAAAGAAAAGAAAAAAAGAAAGAAAACCATTGCCAGAGCATTACACAGGGAGTTCTATGGAGCACAAAAGCATGTGAATGGCAATAACTGGTTGTCCCATTACTAAAGACTCTCACTGCTCCTCCTTTTGTTATAGGCAGAAGAAAATATCTGCAGCAGTGATCTCACCAAAGATTACAATCCTAGTATCCTAGTAATACCCAGCCCACATAACCCTATTTATATGTTAGCTTGGAGTAATAAATAAGCTATTGAACTCACACATCAGTTATCTTCTGCAAGAAAACCTAATGAAAAAGAAAGTGCTAGTTACCCTTTAAGTATTAAGCCAATATCTTCAGCCATCTGCTTACAAACAGCACCAGCTGGTGGGCTGTGTTTTTAGGCAAAGATTTATGATCTGAATGAGAGTGTCAGATAGTATCATTTCTTATGGTTTAGTGATTCAACCTGGCCTTGTCTGTTGGACTTACATCAAAAAAAAATTAGTAATACTGTAGTCTATGCTTGAAATTTGCTAAGAGAATTAATCCTAAGTGTTTTGACCACACACCCCACACCCCCAAAATCATAAGTATGTGAAGTGAGGGATATGTTAATTAGTTTGATTGTAGTAACCATTTCACAATGTGTACACATACCAAAACATCACATTGTACACTTTTTATTTGTTAAGTGTACAAAAGTAAAATTAGAAAAATAAATCAGTAAATTGTTCTACCACGCTGGCTAAAAAACAAAAAAAGAATGAAAACAAAATGTTATTTCAGGTTATCATCTTAGTCAAATTTGCAACCACTGGAAGCAGGCTTTAATTAATTTAGTACTTAGAGGATGCCTCATCTTAAAGTAATTTCATGGATTCAAACCAAGTCTTTAACATTTTCCAGAAAAATATGAAAAGATCAGGCATAGAATAATTTGCCTCCCTGAAAATCCTAAAACTGGGATCAATTTATAATCACCAATGATTTGGAAAGGGTAAGATCCCCATGGATAGATAATTGTGTTAAGCATCTAGGCACAGATGATTAGGGAAAACTTTGGCATCTCATATGAACTCAAAAAGTCATAAGAAATCCAGATTCACTAATATGGAAAAAATCAGGCACCTGGTGTTTTAGGGTGAATTTTAGCACAGACAATGAAAATAATAGATGTACATGAGGGAAGAAGGTATCACTCCTGTGTGAAATACTATGTTTCCCACATAAACAGACTTTAACTCATTCATTCTTTCTTTGTTTCTTTCTTTCTTTCATCCAACAAATACTCATTGACTTTTATCGTATGCCCAGCTCTATGCTGCATTACGGAACTGCAGAAGCATTCGTTTTTGCCTTTGCCTATTCTTAAGAGCTTAAAGTAGGGGCAATAAAGACCCCATCATACATGATTATGGTGTAACATCCCAGGGACTGATATAAATGACCTTTGAAGTAAGTCCTTTTGTGAGCTTCAACTTATCCATGACGAGTGATTGCATCAGACAAGCTCTATCTTTTCTCTAAAATCTCAAAATTTTATGGTTTTGTTACACATCTACAAACACCCTTTAAAACTTCTGAAAGGGCCATTTTAAACTGTAAAAGTTATTTTCTCTGGTGTTTTAATGACAAAATTACCCCTCTCTTCTTTAATGTCAGAAAGGTATTAATAACACAGTATTTCTCTATATCTTCTTATAAAGTCTGATACCTATAGTAGCCTTTTTAATTTTGGTTTCGTATTTTATATAGAATTATTTAACTTATTTTAATGTTTAAATCTGTTATAAAGCTGATGTTTGTATCATTTAAACAGCGATGTCTCAGTTTAAAAATTAAAAATGAGGAAAGTGTAGAAATCATTGTTCTGCTACAAGTGGCCTGGCCTCCAAGGAGGACTGCATCAGTGCGTTCTTTCATCTCTCTCTGGTTCAGATCACATCTACCCCGGGCACTACGATAAGCTTTGTTCTACAGCAATGAGCAACAAGATTATTATTCTTTGAAGATAATGGTTCTGCTATATCTACATGGATATTAAAGCATCCTAAAAGATTTTCTGCATTGAAGAAATTCTTGAGTTCCAGGTGAATCACTGTATATAGGCAAACATGTGAATAGACAAAGGGTATAATGCAAGCATGCATCCTGCTGAGAGCTCTGTGTGCCAAGTGACTGCCCTGCTCTGGACCCACAGGCCACCACCTCCATGAGCAAACTGCCAAGAGTCTGGAATGGCCCTCCTGGGTTTCTCTGCAGCCCTGGAACTTACCTGGATTGACACCAACTGGCCTCTTCCGCCTCACTGCCCTCTGCACTCCTCTGCCCTAGTTCTCAGAATGCCACTTGGCACTTGCTCTTGGTTCCTTTTAATGCTTGGCTCAAGACCCCTCACTGCATGTAGACAAAATTTCCTCACTCAAAATTCCCAGGTCATTTCCCCTCAGAGATGATTCTGGCATTTGCTCTGTGACCTAAGTATTATAAGCCATGGATGAAAGACACTACTGACCCCTGCTGTTGTCGCAGAACACACAGATTGCCACAGCTAGTCCTGTGAAGGGAGCTGGACACCAGGCATACGCACTCCAGACACACAAAGCTTTGCGACTGGGTCCCTGCGGTCTTCCTGCCAGCCAGGGTCCTGCTCAGCACACTGTGATATTCCGCAGAAGACTCCTTGTCATCCCCTAAACACCTCCTGTTTCTTGTACTGCTGATCCTTTGTATATTGGAATGTTTTCTACACCTTCTTCTGATTCTAAAGATTCCTTCAAATTAGCAAAATCAGGCCAGTTGTCATTTCCCCTCCACTGACAACCCACAGTGAGTGTGAAGACTCGGCTGTGACTGCACAGCAGCTAATTCACTCTTCAGGCATTGCTTTACTTTCTCATCTGTTTTCCAAACACACTCAGAGCTCTTACAGAGTCTTGGGCAGCATCTTACTCATCTCTGACTCTTTGGTTCCCAGGACCAACGGTGAAGGTGAAGGGTGAAGGATGTCATTAAGCATGAACCTGTGTGTCCGTACATTTCTAGCAATGGCTACTTGACTGTTAAATGCCACCACCTACACTTCAGAGTCAGGTTTGGAAATAGTTTTATGTTTTTCACTTATATTGTATTATTCTGCTACTGTTTCTTTTTTCAGGTTTTAATGAGGAATAAAAATTTATTTGAATTTTTTTCCCAGTAGTGCTTGGAATGTTCCTTTGTTATAAATACTTTCCTTGGCATCTGTCCCTTCTGGTGGGACACCAGCATTCTTTCAGTCAACACTTTTTATGTCTTGGAAGTACTATACAAATAGTATTGTGCAAATCACCCCAAATACTACGTCTTAATTTTAACTTACCATTTATTATGAGAATACCTTCTTTCACCACCTCAATTTTCACATCTTCCACTGGACTCCTTCAAATTTAGCATAATTCTTTATTCTTAAAGATTTATAACATACTTCTGAAATTAGCAATATTTGTGTTAATGTGGGTTTCTAAGTTTGTTCAGGCGGCAAAACTCTTGGAAGAATGGTGTATGCTGATATATTAAACTCTCCTTTAAAGGAGAGGCAATGTTATTAATAGAAAATATGGCTATATTGTGTGAATTCAATATAAAACCACAACACTAAATGCCTGTATCCTTGGAAAAGAAGAAAAATGGTGAAATAAACACAAATACTAAAGTTATTCATGACTTACCTCTATTCGTTGTGAAAAAGGAAATTAAAATATTTCACCCACACACAAAAAAAATCCTACCTGAAGACCCAGTTCTTCTGGTAATCCAGAATTTCTCTTGGGATGAAACATAGCTTTTTATTTCAAAGTCTGTAATTATGTCTTGTAAAGTAGTTTTCAAACTATTTTTTTTTTTTTTGTAAAATACATGTATTTCTCTACTAAGGTGAATAGCAGCAATATCTTAACCTAATTTATAGATGAAGTTGATAAATATCATTTAGTCCATTGTGTTTTTCTCTCAGCAGTTTTATTCACTCTAATTCTTTCTATGTCACCTTCTAGGAGACGACAAAATTAATTCATAAGTAGTAAATGGATGTTAATGCAAACCCCAAGAATGGTGGTGGTACTGATAAGTCTTAGTCATCACTTCTCCATGTACCAAGCACCATGTTAAGAGTTTTATTGCAGTGTAGAATTTGGTTCTCCCAGTAGCACTAGAGAATATTGTTTCCACTTTACAGGTGATGAAACTGAGGTTACAGAGGATAAATAACTTATCTACTGCCTCTTAAAGTTTCTCCTTTTCCTGTATTATTTTCTTGCCTAGATTTTCAGGAGTCTTCTAAAAACAGTAATAAAGTAGACGGAGGATGATATTCTTATTAAAACTCTTTGTGATGTTTGTGTGATGGAAAACAGTCTACATTGCACAAAGCTTTCACTGTGTTTCCAGTTTGGTGATGAGAGGGTCATTGTTTTCGTTTGTTTGTTTTTTGCAGCATGTAAATCGAATTTGAGTGCCTTTTACAATGATTTGTTGCAACAGGGTTCTGCAGTGTTGGCAAGGTTTTACCAGCTAATTCTCAGTTGAGCTGCCTTCTTTCAAGTTCTATATCCATCACTGGAGGGATGCTCACTGGAGTGGTTTTGTTCTATCATGTGAGACTTAAGGGAATAGCAGGTGCAGTTGGGAATGGATTAATTGGGACCTGGTTCAAGGGATATTATCTTTTTCCTCTTAGAGAGAGAAATAGAGTTCTCTGAATGTATAGCCACCAGTGAGTTTTATTGACACATGAAACTCTGACCATCATTTAGATAAATCATTGAGGTTTTTGTGCAGATCCATCATGTGATTTGAGATGCTTTCCAGCATATCTGGGTCCAGAAATCAATGAATGGCTTGTGCTTATTAACATAAGCCGTTCTTCATCTGTGCCAGACAGAAGATGGGAAATAGATTTGTGTTAATTTTTAATTAGATTCACAAATAACACCCCTTTGGGGCACAAAAAAGGATAAAGCTGTGCAGGGAGTTTATTCTGAGATACATTAAAAGCCCACATCAAATATACATCAGAACACATATCAAAGTACCCACTGGTATAGTGCAAATGTCTGTATACAAAAGCGTCAGTTTGTATAAACTGTGAGCCAGGGCGGCTGCGTCCCCCACCAGAGCTCGCCATCCGTGGCTTTCCTTTGGCACTCGGCTGGTGAATGCACCCAACAGGCCTCCTCTCTGCTTTCTCAGCATGGCCAGGAGGGTCACAGCTGTGAACAAATTCTCCAACCCTCTTCCATTCTATGAAGCATTATAATTTAGGACATCCTTAGTGGCTTAAGGACAGTTTCACATCCTATTCAAAGAGGTATTTATGAAAAATAGGTGTTGTGTGATGGGAAGGTGTAACAAAAGAACATTACTAAAACAACAGAATTGAGGAACAAAGAAATCCCTGCCTCATGGTGCTGGATATTATTAACCTCCCATGCCTTTTAGTACAACTAGATCTTTAAATTCCTCCCACCCTCTTACCTTTATGACAGTAGTCTCCTAATCTACTGCCCCCTCTTTAATTTCTCAAGGTCAGCATCGAGCCTATTGCTCTTTTCTCTTCACACACCCCTGCTGGGTTATCTGATTCAACCTGCTGTCTCCAGACCTGTGTACTTTTTGCCTTCAGGTCTAACCTCTACACAATGATCCAGACATACATCTAAATATAGGCTGGACATGTGCACTTGACAGTATCTCAAAATTAGTATTTTTAAAAAGGACCCATTATCTCCACTCTACCAGACTGACTTTTCTAGTTGATATTCTACTCTTATCCAGGAAAACAGAAGTTGTTCTCAACTTAACCCTCTCCCACATATCTGTCACCAGGTCATGCCAGTTTAACTTCTATGTATTTCTAGAATGTACTCCCTTCCTCTCCTCCTCCATACTTAGTTTTACTGACTAGGTGGAGGCCTTCACCATTTGCTGGTACTACATACAAATTCAGTAGCTTCCTGTTTTCTTTTACTCTAGTATTGCTCCAACCTCTTAATCAATTATCTGCACAGCAAAGTGGTCTCTCTGCAGTGTACATCTGATAATCATATCACTGCAGTTCTTAAACCACATTGAGACTTCTGATTAACTACGAGTTGAAATTTAAGTTCCTTAGAGTGGCATATATATACCTTCTTGTCCTAATGCAGTTTGCCTGGTAACCACACTTTCAATCTCACGTTTTATATGCTAATAAATAAACAGCCTATTCATTTAGCATTTTATACCTTAATTAACTTTGATCGAAGATAGACCTATCTTTTCTTTTCTTGGCTAACTTATCCCTCAAGGTGTGACTTTCTTTGGGAAGTCATACATTAACTCGAAATTGAGCTAAGTGCTCCTAAGTACTCATAAATACCCAATGTGTATCCACATCATTCTTGTTACTTACAGTACATTATTATATGCCATCTTATCCACTAATATAAGCTCTCTGGCACCTGCTCCCCTATTTTACTCTTTAGACTCATTTCTATAGTGTCTGGCAGAGTGCCTGACATGTGGGAAGTGCTCGGTAAATAGTCTCTGATCTTAACTGAGAGGTGTTTTGGACACATGAGGCATGACTTAAATTTGAAGTTTCTAATAATTATATCTTATTATTCAATTTAAAACAGAAATTTAGAACAGGGAAAGAAATAAAGGACATCAAAATTGGAAAGAAGGAAAAGAAATTGTCCCTGTTTGCTGATGGCATGTTCTCAAAAATCTCTTAGAACTGATAACAAAATTCAGTAAAGTTGCATCATAAATTAATATACAAAATAAGTAGCATTTCTATAGAAGTAAAACAAACTAGCTAAAAAGAAATCAAGAATGCAATTCTATTTACAAAAGCTATCAAAAAATCTGGGAATAAATTCAATGTAGGAGGTAAAGACCTCTGCAAGGAAAACTAAAAAATTCTGATGAAATTGAAGAGGACACAAACAGGTGGAAAGATATCTGGTGCTAACGGATTGGAAGAATTAATATTGTTAAAATGACAAACTACCTGTGAGGTCTACAGATTCAGTGCAATCCTTATCACAATACCATGACGTTCTTCACATAAAGAGAAAAAAAAAATCCTGAAATGTGTATGTAACCACAAAAAAATTCCAAATAGCCAAAATATTCCTGAGCCAAAAGGATGAAGCTGGAGATATCTCACTATCAGATCTCAAAATATACTATAAAGCTATAGTAACCAAAACAGCATGGTACTGGCAGAAAAAAATAAACTCATAGACTAATGGAACTAATTTATATATCTACAACCTACTGATTTTTCATAAATATGCCAAGAATACTTACTGGAGAAAAGACAGTCTCTGCAATAAATAGTGTTGGGGAACTTGCATGTTCATATGTAATATCCAATGAAACTAGTCCCTTGTCTCTCTCCATACATAAAAACAAACACAAAATGGATCAAAGACCTAAATAGAAAACCCTAAACAATGAAACTACTGTAACAAAACACAAGGAAAATGCTTCAGGACATTGGAAAAAGTTTTATGAATGTGGCCTCAAATGCACAGGCAACAAAAGAAAAACCAAACAAAGGAAATTATCTCAAACTAAAAATATTCTGCACAGCAAAGGAAGCAATTAATAGAGTGAAAAGACAGACTATAGAATGGGAGAAAGTATTTGCAAACTATTCATCTGAAAGGAGACTAATATTTAGACTATGTAAGGAACTGAAACATCTGAAGAGCAAAAAAAAAAAAAAAGAAAAAAATCAGATTAAAAAATGGTGAAATGTTTGAAACAGACATTTCTCAAAAGAAGACATACAAATGGCCAAAAAAAAAAAAAAAAAAAAAGAAAGAAAGAAAGACAAAATATTCCACATACTAATCATCAAGGAAATACAAATAAAAACCACAACAAAGTATCATCTTACCTCAGTTAGAATGGCTGTTAGCAAAGAGACCAAAAAAAAAGCTGATGAGAATGATATAAAAAAAGAGAGAGAAAGAACTTTTATATTCTGTTGATTGGAATAAAAAGTAGTACAGACACTGTGGAGAACAGTATAGAGGTCCCTCAAAAAACCAGAAATGATAATATGATGCATCAATCCCACTACTAGGAATTTATCAAAAGGAAATTGTGCACCCTCATGTTTATTGTAGCATTATTCCCAATAGCCAAGAAATAGAATCAACCTAGGTATTCAACAACTGATAGATGGATATAGAAACTGTAGTATATATTCAGCCATAGGAAATAATAAAATCATGTTATTAATGGCAACATGGATGGGACTGGAGGATATGTTCTCATTCATACATGTGGAAGCTAAAATAGTTAATCGCATAAAAGTAAAAGTTAAACAGAGGATGCCAGAGGCTGGGAACAGTAGGGCAAAAATAGGAATGGGGAGATATTTATTAAAAGATTCGAATTACAGCTACATAGGAGAAATAAGTTCCAGGGTTCTATACCTTTATAGGATGACTATAGTTAACAATAATACTTGAGATGGTTTCAAATCACTAGAAGGAGGATAGTGAACTTTCCCAACACAAATAAATGATGCATATTTGAGATGATGGATATGCTATCCTTTATATGTATTGAGGAAACATTATGTTCTGAGGTTGAACAATTTAGTTCATGAACTTATTCTGGGAAAAGTGATACATACCTCATTGCTGAATATCACTATGGTCACCTTGGAAGTGCTCCCCTTGAGAAGCTATGCACTGATGCCAGCACCTCGTCCACCCTTCAGAGCAATTTTGGAACTCTTTTTCTGGAAGGACCATCAGAGCTGTCATCATATGAGGTCTCACAATTAAGTTTATGAACTCATCCTAAAAACAGGCTGTCACTACAGTCAATTTGGAAGTACTACTTTGGCCATCTGGTGACAATAGTGATATTCAGCAATGATGTATGTAGCACTTTCCTTAAGATGAGTTCACCAACTTAATTGTCAGGGCTTATGTGTAAAATTATTATTTTTCAATTTAAATATTTTAATAAAATTTAAAAATGTGTATTAATTTCAGGTGTTTTTAGGGAAAGGACACAAGAGGAGGATGAGATATGGTTCTTAATCTCAGGGAATTTATTAGTGTAATCAGGGATAAGATTTTAATCTTTATTATTTAATTATATATAAGTTTCTAAAATAACATACCTTTTATAAACTTGTATGCATTAGTATTACATATATCATACATTCACAAGATACTTGTGATCACCTATGGTGTCTCAGGCATTCTGACAGGTATTGAGGATATGACAGCTATGGTGTCTCAGGCATTCTGACAGGTATTGAGGATATGACAGCTAATAAAACACGGAATTCAGGTGTCCACTCAGGGGTAAGTGGAGTAAACTGAAGGAATCAGGAATTTGCAATGCAGTGTGAGAAGTGTGTTATGTGCCAGGCTTTGCGCTGGACACCAGGAATAGACATGAATGAGTGAGCCCAGAAAGTCACTGTCAGATGGACGGCATGTTTGTTTAGGTGAAAAGAATCAGGGAAGTGACAGAAGAGCATGAAAGGAGAAGGGAGAAAAGATTTCATGCAGGATATGGGAACTGAGTCTGACAGTGAGGAAAGATTAAATTAGCAATGGTTTGACTCATCAGATAAAATAAATAGTTGTTCAGAATAGAGAGACTGCATGATTAAATTACAATACTGTAGCAGCCCGTATAGCCTATGGCTAGGAGGAGAGAGAGTTCTAAGAAATACCTGCATAGCTCAATAATGGAACACCTTGGTGGAAAGGGCATGGAGAGGGTTTTATCTCTCCTGACAAGCATGAGAGCTCGTGAGATGAGAGCAGTGGTGAATTGGCAGTCTCTACTCCTGTGGTGTTGAGAGGAACGAGATCAGCCTTATATTAGGCTGGAGGAGCAGGCAGTCGGGAGCATGCGCATTCTGTCAGGGACTCGCTTACTCTGACTCTGTCTCCTCTCCTGCCTGCAGAACGCCAGCATGAGTCTCTCTGCTGAAGATTACCAAGCTCTGCTAAAGACTAAGATCTATCTATTCTAAGAAGACTGTTTTTCTCTCTCTAAGACACTCTCTACAGCTAAAGTAGATAGAAAGCTAGTAGTAGATAGTAGATTTAACTGTAATGACAGTTAAATTTAAAGTATAGACAAATTCAAAATAAGGAATATCCCCATTGACAAATATCATCAGAGACTACTAAAAACACAAAATGACAAAGAGGCAGGTGGAATAGGAGTACAATAGTGATAAATGTGGTTGTATGGAATGGGAGAAAACTTGGAAGGTTACCTTACTTGGAGCTAGGACTCTGGGCTTTAATTTTTCAATATAGAAAGATTATATAAACATTAAATAAAACAGGAGTAAAAATGATATATCTCTACATGTATTGGAAACATCAACCATCCAAGTCCAACCATTCCGTTGGAATAGGAAGTATACCAATTATAAGATCTTTTTCAACATTTTCTTTCAGAATTCTTATAGTTTCATGTCTTAGGTTTAAGACAGTTATCCATTGTGAATTCATTTTTGTGAGTGGTGAGAAGTACAGATCCTGCTTCAGTCCTTTACATGTGGATATCCACTTTTCCCAACACCATTTATTGAATCGGGACCTTTTTACCCAGTGCATGCTTTTGTTTGCGTTGTCAAAGATCAGATGGTGAGGCTGGGCCTGGTGGCTCACACCTGTAATACCAGCACTCTGGGAGGCCAAGGCAGGTGGATTGCCTGAGCTCACAGGTTTCAGACCAGCCTGAGCCAGAGCAAGGCCTGTCACTAAAATATAGCCAGGCATTGTGGTAAGCACCTGTAGTCCCAGCTACTTGGGAGGCTGAGGCAAGAGAATCACTTGAGCCCAGGAATGTGAGGTTGCTGTGAGCTGTGACATCACAGCAATCCACCCAGGGCGACAAAGTGAAACTCTGTCTCAAATAAATAAATAAATCAGATGATGATATGAGGATGATTTTGTACCTGAGTTCTCTGTTCTGATCCACAGGTCTATGTCTCAATTTTTATGCCAGGACCACACTGTCTTTTTTTTACTAGGGCTTTGTAATATAGCCTGAAGTCTGGTAAAGTGATTCATTCTTATCCTGTAAGATTCCATTGGCTATTTAGGGTCTTTTCTGATTCATATGAAGCAAAGAACTATTTTTACAAGATCAGCAAAATGTGATCTTGATATTTTAATGGCAATTGCATTGAATCTGTAAATCACTTACAGTAGCATAGACATTTTAACAATGCTGATTCTACCAATCCATGATCGTGATATGTTTTTCCATCTGTTTACATCCTTTGCAATTTATTTTCTCAATATTTCATAGTTCTTCTTGTAGAGGTCCTTCACTTCCTTTGTTAAATATATTTATTAGTATTTTGTTTTCTTTGATGCTACTGTGAAGTGTATTGTGTCTTTGATTTGATTCTCAACTTGACTGTTGTTGGCATATGTGGAAGCTATCAATTTGTGTACACTGATTTTGTAGCCTGAAACTCTGATACATTTATCAATTTCAGTCACGAGGTAGAATTTGGGGTTTTTCTAGATATAAGACCATATCATCAGCAAAGATGTCCCCATTTGAATACCCTTGATTTTGTCTCTAGTCTAATTGCTCAGCTATGAATTCCAGCACTATATTGCATAGAAATGGTGACAGTTCCATTCAGGTTAATACGAAGGATGTAAAGTCTCCATTTTTATTAATAGCTGAATAGTATTCCATGGTATACATATACCACAGCTTGTTAATCCATTCCTGGGTTGGTGGGCATTTAGGCTGTTTCCACATTTTGGCAATTGTAAATTGAGCTGCAATGAACAGTCTAGTACAAGTGTCTGGAAGTGGAAGACATTATTCTTAGTAAAGCATCACAAGAATGGAGAAGCATGAATCCTATGTACTCAATTTTGATATGAGGACAATTAATGACAATTAAGGTTATGGGGGGGAGGAAAAGCAGAAAGAGGGACGGAGGGAGAGGGGTGGGTCCTTGGTGTGTGCCACACTTTCTGGGGGCAAGACAGGATTGCAAGAGGGACTTTACCTAACAATTGTAATCAATGAATCCCCAACCAAAAAAAAAAAAAAAAGAAAAAGAAAAGTAACAAAACAAACAAACAAACAATAAATTGAACACGAGGAAAGCAGAAGGAAGAAATTAGTAAGGATAAAAGCACAAGTAAATCAACTGTAAAATAAGAGACAGAGGAGTTAGTACATTCAAAAGCAAGTTCTTGGCAGGGGCAGAGTGGGGGAACTAGCCAAACTAATAAAGAAAAAAAGTGGTAAAATCATTAATACACAAAAGCAGAAATTAAAACGGAGACAATATAGAAACAAAGAAAAGTAAAAAAGCATAAGAGATTATTAAGTCAGCCCTCCAAATAAACTTGAAAATCTGTTTGAAATAAATAATTTGCTGTATAAACACAATTTATATAGTTAGAATTGGAAAATATGATCAGACTAATTATTAAAGAATCAACTGGAGAAAAATGTCAAGGACCCATTACTCTACTCCCTAAAGTCCCAAATCCAGGAGTTTCATGGAAATTTATTTTAACTTTTTAACATAGTTTTCTTGATTCCTGTGTGATCACTTATTTTTAAATGAAACTTTCTGAGATAATTGTAGATTCATGTATAATTGTAAGAATAATACACAAAGACTCCCCACACCCTACACCCAGTTTTCTATAATGTTAACATCATGCAAAATTAAAGTATGATATCACAACCAGGATACTAACAGTGATAAAATCAAGATGCAATCAAATGATACAGAACATTGCCATCAATATGAAGATTCTCCTTTTATAGCCAAACCCACTTCTCTCTTGCCCCCACTCCCTCCTTAATCCCTGGAAACCACTCAACTGCTCTCTATTTTTATAATTTTTAAAATACACGTCATATATAATATTATATTAATATTTTTTAAAATTATATAAATGGAATAATACTGCATGTTACCTTTTGATATTGTCTTTTTTCACTCAGCACAATTCTCTGGAGATTCATCCAAGTTGTTATGGGTATCAATAATTCATTGTTTCAAGTGTTTCAATTTCACTGTACAAGTGTAACATTTGTTTAACCCATTAAATAATATCTGTGTTGTTTGGAGTTTGGGGCTATTATGAATAAACCTGCTGAACGCATTCATATACAAGTTTTTGTGTAGACATGTCCTTATTTTTCTGGAATAAATACCCAAAAGAGCAATTACTAGTACTTGGGTAGTTAATTATATAAGAAATTACCAAAATATTTTTCAGAATGGCTATATCATTTTAAAATTTTCATTAACAGTGTAGGAGTGATCTAGTTTTTCTACATTCTCCTTAGTATTTGGTGTTGTCATTTTCCTTTTGATTTTAGTTTTCTGATGGGTGTGTCATGATAATTCACTTACATTTTATTTTGCATTTCCCTAATGGCTAAGGAGGTTGAACATCTTTCCATGTGCTTATTTGTAATTTGGATATCTTTTTTAAAAGTGTCTGTTTATGTCTTTTCTTTTTCTTTTTTTTTATTGTTAAATCATAGCTGTGTACATTAGTGCAATCACCTGTACCCATTCTAACATGCACCATAGATGTGGCCCCACCCATTACCCTCCCTCCACCAAAACCTCCCCCCTCCCTTCCCCTTCCTTGGTCCCTTCCTCATAGACTGGAGGTCTGGGTGGGTTATAGCCTTCATGTGAAAGCTATAGTTTAGCTTCATAGTAGGGCTGAGTACATTGGATACTTTTTCTTCCATACCTGGGATACTTTGCTAAGGAGAATATGTTCCAACTCCATCTATGTAAACATGAAAGAGGTA
>CAUYPK010064441.1:0-20701 GCA_963574355.1 Loris lydekkerianus
GCCTGAAACTGCCTCTACCTAGATACAGCCAATGTGGTACCATGCCACTGGCCCGACCCTGTCACTCACCTCTTCCCCCGCCTTCTTTCCCTGCCCCTTCTCCACAATAAAAAAATAAATAAATTAAAAAAAAAAAATAAAAATAAAAATAAAAAAAAAAAAAATAAATAAAAATAGTTTTACTCTGAAAAGATAAATATGGTATCAATCCCAAACACTTTTTCACTAGTTTTCCTTCTAATCTAGCTAAGCAGTTATAAGATAAGAAAATAAATCAGATTATTCAACCCAACATCAATTGTTTGCTAAAGATTTGCTATATGATACATACATTTTCCTGTGGGCACAAAAATAAATAAGACACATTTTTGCTTTGCAAAAGTTTATAAGCCAAGGAAAAAAGACATAGTAGGTAATAGTTATAACAAGGTCAGATTGCAATAGTAATACTAAGCATTTACCAAGCATCATCTCTGAACTGGATACTTTTTATTCCTCATAACATCATCCAAGGGGCCGATTATTACTCTCCCTAGTTTATAGAAATGGAAATTGAGACTGAGAAATGTTAAGTATTGTATCCCAAATCGTACCAATTTGAGTCCAGGAGTCTGGTTTCAACCAGGTTCTCACTCACTGTACTCCGCTATAGGAGAATTATTCAATTATAACTGTTTTCTACTTGCAGACTTACCCCAAACCTCCTGACATGAGTTACAGACCCTAGTACTCCACAGGGTTTGTCCAGGGTACTGCACTCTAAAATTCTTAAGAGAAGGGACTGGCAGTAGAACATTCATCCATTCATTTACCCACCTCAAGCTAGTGTGTGGTCCTATGACATGTTCTCCTCAGACAAGAGAAGTGGTCCTATGACCGTGGCAATGGAAAAGACAAGAAACTCAAATACACCAGTCTTTTTGGCACATCTCTGATCTGGGATGATTTTCTCTGAGATTGTAGAGAATTGAGTGTAGCCCAGGGGATAACTTCTTTAGTATCTAAAGACCTGACAAAATCTTCAAGGTAGCAGATGCTTGTGAATTTATATCAGTTAGGGGTTAAGTTTGGCTCTATGTAGCAAAAAGCCCAAATGATGGTGTCTTTTAAAACATGGAGTTTTAATTTTTTTGGTTACATACAAGAAGACTAAAGCAGGCAGTCCAGGGATAGTCAGATGGCTCTGTGATATTATCAGGGTCCCAGACTCCCCCATCCTTTTCCCTCGTCGTCCTTAGCACATGCCTTGTGGTCATATATGAACAGCTGGAGCTCCGGTAATCGCATTCAGCTTCCAGGCAGGAAGCTGGAGAAAGGCAAAGGAGAAAAGGGGCCTGTGACAAGTGACTCAGTTCCCTTTAAAGAGCTTGTCTTTTGTAGAAGTCCTACTTCGTGACTTCTGCTTACACTTAATTGGCCAGGATTGTTCACATGATGATTCCTAGCTGCAAGAAAGACTGAAAAATGTTTTGTTTTGTTTTAAATTGGGCACATTGCCATCCCAAACAAGATCAGGCTTAGTAAATTGAAATAGAATAGGTGTTGGGTACACACCTTATAGTACCTGACATGTCACCTGAGTTTACCTGGGTATGTTTCTTGTGGGTATCTATTACATAGAACAGACGTCCTGGCTTCCCTCCCTGGAATCTTTTCTCTCTTCTTTCCAGGGCCGGCACATCCTTTTACCAGCACAAGTATGAATCAGACAAGAGAAGAGTCAGGATTTGTCAATTTCTACTCCCATCATTGCTTACTATCTTGTCGACTTTAAAAAGCGTTAAGGAACATTTTTTTTCACCCATGAACTTTAATTCTCTCTACTTCCTTTTCTCATAAAGATAAATATTTTTTCACACTTACCCTTCTTTGTGTTCTTTTAATCTTTGTTTTGTGTACAAGTTTGCAATATGATTGATCTTGCTTTTAGGATCCAATCCCAGACTCAGATCTTGACCCAGAAACATACTCGAAGGAAGAGATGCTCAACCTCTGGCTGTTGTCGGATGCTCTGTGGATGTGAACAGTGCTGGGAAAAACCCCAGAAAAGAGAGATGCCCAGCCAGTGGATGAACACACAGTAATTCTTATACTGGACAGGAAAAAGTAATAGAAATGAAGATTTAACGATGATATAACAAATAGATCAAGAATGTATTTAAAAGGAAAAGTGGCACCATTTGGAATTCTGATGGTCAAACCAAAAATCTGATCTGGTTAGATGTACACCCAAAAAGAATTAAAACTGGGATTTGAATAGGTACTTATACTCAAATGTTCACAGCAGCATTATTCACAATAGTCAAAAAGTAGAAACAACCTGAATGCCCACTGATGGATGAATGGATAAACAAAATGTGGTGTAGACATACAGTAGCAGATTATTTAGCCTTAAAAAGAAATGAAATTCAGACACATGTGATAATGTACATGAATATTGAAAATATGCTAAGGAAACTAAGTCAAGTAAAAAGGGGACACATTCTATATGGTTCTACCTAGAATAGACAAATTCAGAAAGACAAAAATTTTAATAAAGATTACTAGGGGTTGGGGGACAAGGAGAACGTAGAGTAATTATGTAATGAGAGTTTCTGTTCGGAATGATGGAAAAGTTCTGGAAATGAATAGAGGTGGTGGTTGTACAACATTGTGAATGCACTTAATGCCACTGAATTGTGCACTTAAAAGTGGTGAAAGTGCTTGGGTGTTATACCCGGTTCTCTTGTCTCTGGCCCTATGGACTCTTCCTACGTGCTTGAGACTTTCCTTTTTGCCCTTAAGCAGGTGTGTCTCTACCTGGGTTAGCACATGAAGGACCTTGGCAACCCCTGGGGGGCCACATGGCCAGGACCCATCCCAGCCTGGAGAGGCGCCACTTTTACTGCCACTCTTACAGCCTGGGTTCTCTGCTTGCTTCTTCCAAGATACTTTTAGGACAGCACAATTCTTCATCACATAGCTCTGTGCACTGGCCTTAAGAGGCCATGTATAAATACGTAACAGAGAAAGTGACAGAGGTAGAACCTCTCTCTCTTTTTTAAAGTCCCTCTTACAATTGTGTCCTTCCTGAAAGAAGTGTGCCATACACCATACACACCCATCCTCTTCACTCCTCCCCTCTCCTCACTTACTCATTCCCCTACCCCACCCTTGTATTAGCTCTTCTACTGCCTTCATATAAGAATTGAGTACATTGGAGTCTTGCTTCTCCATTCTTGTTATGCTTTACCAAGAAGAATGTGTTCCACCTCCATCCAGGCTAATAAAAAATTTTGTAAAGTCTCTCTCTCTCTCTCTTTTATTGCAGTTTTTGGCTGGGGCTGGATTTGAACCCACCACCCCTGGTATATGGGGCCCATGCCCTACTCCTGGAGCCACAGGCACCACCCAAGTCTCCATATTTTTTAATGGCTGAATAGTATTTCATGGTGTAAACATACCACAGCTTGTTAATCCATTCCTGGGTTGGTGGGCATTTAGGCTGTTTCCACAGTTTGGCAATTGTAAAATGAGCTGCAATAAACAGTCTAGTGCAAATGTCCTTATTATAAACAGATTTTTTTTTTTTTCTTTCTGGGTAGATGCCTACTAATGGGATTGCAAGATCTAATGGGAACTCTAATTTGAGTTCTTTGAGAGTTCTCCATACTTCCTTCCAAAAAGATTGTGTTTTGGTCACACCAGTCCCACCATCAGTGTAAAAGTGTTCCTTTCTCTCCACATCCATGCCAGCATCTTCAGCTTTGAGACTTTGTGATCTGGGCCATTCTCACTGGGGTTAGGTGATATCTCAAGGGGGTTTTGATTTACATTTCTTTGAGGATTAGGGATGATAAGCATTTTTTCATATGTTTGTTAGCCATTTGTCTGCCTTTATCAGAAAAGATTCTATTCATGTCTTTTGCCCAGTGATATATGGGATTGTTGGGCCATTTTTTGTTGATTAATTTGAGTTCTCTATAGATCCTAGTTATCAAGCTCTGATTCATAATATGAAAATATCTTTTCCCATTATGAAGGTTGTCTATTTACCTTGGTTGTTGTCTCCTTAGCTGTACAGAAGCTATTCAGTTTAATTAAGTCACATTTGTTTATTTTTGTTGTTATTGCAATTGCCACATAAGTCTTTTTTATAAAATCTTTCCTCGGGCCGATATCTTCAAGTGTTTTCCCCACACTTTCTTTGAGGATTTTTATTGTTTCATGCCTTAGATTTAAATCTTTTATCCATCTTGAATCAATTTTTGTAAGAGGTGAGAAGTGTGGGTTCAGTTTCAGTCTTTTATATGTGGTTATCAAGTTCTACCAACACCATTTATTGAATAGGGATTCTTTTCCCCATTGTATGTTCTTGTTTGGTTTATCAGAGATAATGTGGCTATAAGATGTTAGTTTCATCTCATGGTTTTCTATTCAGTTCCAAATATCTATGACTCTATTTTTGTGCCAATACCATGCTGTTTTGATCACTATGGCCTTGTACTATAGCCTAAAGTCTGGTAGGATAATACCTCTGGGTTTGTTTTTATTACAAAGAATTTCCTTGGCTATATGGAATTTCTTCTGACTCCATACAAAATGAAAAATTATTTTTTCCAAATTTTGAAAGTATGATGATGGTATTTTAATGGAGATTACATTGAATCTGTGGATTGTGTTGGGTAGTATAGACATTTTCACCATGTTGATTCTTCCTAGCCATGAGCATGATATGTTCTTCTATTTGTTAAAAAAGCAGAGAGAGGGAAGGAGGGAGGGGAGTTGGGCCTCGGTGTGTGCCACACCTTCTGGGGGCAAGACATGATTGCAAGAGGGACTTTACCTAACAAATGCAATCAGTATAACCTGGCTTATTATACCCTCAATGAATCCCCAACGATAAAAATATATATAAAACAAACAAACAAAAAAAACAGATTAAATTTTCGGAAACATTAATGTATTATTTTGAGAAAAGAGAAAAACATATCTACATATTGGCCTATTACAGGAATTATTAATACCATAATCTCTCTATCTCTCTTTTTTTTTGTTTAGAGACAGAGTCTCATTTTGTTGCCCTTGGTAGAGTGCTGTGGCATCACAGCTCACAACAACCTCCACCTCTTAGGCTTAGGTGATTCTCTTGACTCAGCCTCTCAAGTAGCTGGGACTACAGGCACTCACCACAATGCCCAGCTATTTTTTGTTGCAGTTTGGCCAGGGCTGGGTTCAAACCCGCCACCCTCGGTATATAAGTCTATGGGGCCAGCGCCCTACCCAATGAGCCACAGGCACTGCCCAATACCATAGTTTCTATTTCTAAGTTTTTGGCAAATTTGTCAATAGCTTCTTCAAAATTAATCCTTTTTACATATTCATGTTTAATTCAGAATCTGGCTGGATTTGTCAATTTTTCTTTGCTCACAGTTGGTTCTTACACAGGGATATGTCATACCATAGGGGTTGGGTTTGCCAGCTGTACCCAAAGAGAACACGAATGACTCTCAACTATTACGAACTTGAAACAGCCATCTACAGTCATGTCCACTCGTGTCAAGGGCCAACTGTATAGCTTAGAGTTTCTGAATTAGGGGAAGAGAAGGACACACACACAAATAAAAAATAAAAAGTTTCTAAATTCTTCCAAGAAGAATATTTCATGTTTCTTAAAGAATGAGCAATAAAATGTGCTCATTTAAAATTAATGTACATATACATTTTTAAAATCGAAAGTAATTGCAGCAATTGCTTAGAACTTAGGACAACAGAAAGATTTTTTTTTTGCCTTCCCCTGGGGAGGAGCATTCCATCACTGATGTTTAAAAATTCCTGGTGCTTGGTGATAAGGAAAAGCAGCCTGGGTCTCTCTCACCTTTTTTCTTCCATGAGAAGGACCCACTTCCACCTCTCTTTGGAAGTCCTCTAAGATTTCCCTTTGTTCTTCATAAATTTTATCTTCGTTACACGAGAAAAAAGGAAAGGAAAGGAAAAGAAAGGAAAGGAAAGGAAAGGAAAGGAAAGGGAAAGGAAAGCCGATTCAGGGCAGCGCCTGTGGCTTAAAGGAGTAAGACTCCAGCCCCATATGCCGGAAGTGGCGGGTTCAAACCCAGTAGTGGCCAAAAACTGCAAAAAAAAAAAAAAAAAAAATACAGACTGAATTTAGTCACTTTTATTCCTGCTGGCCTGGGCCTTGGCACACTTGGCTATCCTTGCTGCACTGAGGGAAAAGAGATGGGTAACAGGGAGCGCTGTTGTGCAGAAGAGGTCCAGGAAGGCTCTCTGCTGAGGGAGTCTTTGAGCAGAGACCAGAAGGAGAGAAGGAGGGAACCATGCCACTGCCTGGGGAGGATGATTTCGGGAAGGACAAAAGTTCCCCAGCCAGAATGTGGTTGGTGTGTTTGAGGGACCGGGAAAAACCTTGTGACTGGAGGAGAAGTGCTGGGGGGGAAGGGGTGGGCGTGTAGGAGCTAATGAGGTTAGAGAAGTAGCAAGTCATTGTGGGGGCAGGGAGACAGAGCACCTGAGCCACATGCACCTGTTGCCTTTACATTCCTTCACACTGGGTGATGCGGGGTCTGCCTGGTGAAATCCCACTGGATGTCTAGTTAGGAAAACTTGTTTGAATCAAAAATCTCCCACTTAATAGAAATCAGTTTCCCAACATGGTAAATGAGGAGCATATAACCTGTCTCAAAGGGCTGTGGTGTTTATTAAATAAGATAGCACTTGTAAAAGTGCTTTGTAATCTGCAAAGCACCATAATAGGACCCTCTCTTGTTGTGCTGCTAGCATAGGGGAGGGAAAACTTTCTTCTACCCTTTCTTGTAGGTGCTATGGCTGGCCCAGGAATTAAACTCAACGTAGGAAAATTTAACAAGAGAAAAGTGCACATATTTTTAAATTTATATGGGAGTCTTTAGAAGGAAAAGAGTGGCCCAAAGAAGCTGTTAGGTTCAAAAGTTTATACAGAAGGAAGGACAAATTGTGGGAATGTGAGAAGGTCAAGGGGCTTGGGGGAGAGATGGTGAATTGTGGGACAGTGACTACCAGGAAAAATATGTGGTAAATTAATGGAAGATGAGGATTATCATAGCTGGTGTGTTTGTATAAGTCCATATCTGCTAGGATTCCCAGTGTCTCATGATAAGAATGTTCTCCTCAAATCTCAAAGAATTCAAAATAGACCCTCCATTTGATCCTTCAATCCCATTACTAGGCATCTACCCAGAAGAAAAAAAAATGTTTTATCATAAGGACATTTGCACTAGATTGTTTATCTCAGCTCAATTTACAATCACCGAGACGTGGAAACAACCCAAGTGCCCATCAATCCAGGAATGGGTTAACAAACTGTGGTATATGTATACCATGGAATACTATTCAGCCATCAAAACGATGGAGACTTTACATATTTTGTATTAACTTGGATGGAATTGAAACACATTCTTCCTAGTAAAGTATCACAAGAATGGGAAAGCAAATACCCAATGATAACCTAATACACACCCACATAAGAGAAAAACTCAGTTCAATTCAAGCAGAGAGAAGGGGGAAAGGGAGGAGGTGGGAGAGCTAATGTGCTCCCATCTAATGGGCCCAATGTGAGGATATATGGCATATCTCCTGGGGACAGTGCACAACTACAATAGGGACCTTGCCTAACAATGCAAACATTGTAACCTAATTGTTTGTACCTTCATAATAATATGAAAAAATAAAAATAAAAACAGGGTGGCGCCTGTGGCTCAAGGAGGTGGGTTCAAACCTGGCCCCAACCAAAACCTGCAAAATAATAATAATAATAATAATAATAATAAATAAATAAATAAATAAATAAAATAAATAATAAAAACAAAAGAATGTTCTCCTCTCCCTGTAACAAGAAAGGCACCTCTCTCACAGGAAACATCACTAGTCATATCTGTCCAGTCCCATAAGCTTTCAGCTCAAGGTATGTCAAAGCATCATGTTTGGGTGGCACGTTTCGAACCCCTTTGCTATTCCGAGAGGATGATGCGGGACAGCTCGAGAATCACAGCAGGGGTGACTCTGTAGGCAGAGTGCTCCCACCCTGCCGTCCTCTTCCCAAGGGTCTCCGGGTCCTTTCCCCTTCAGGGAGGCTGCAGTGAACCCTGACAGGCGGGCTGCTCCCCATCAGTGTGACAGGAGGTGCCTCACCACCCACGCTGACAACGGTTAACCAAGCTAAACAGTGTAACATAACCTTCATTTGCAAACCTGATGAGCGAAATTGCAGGGTTCAACTCCAGCAGGGAGGGGAAATGAAGCTCAAAATCATTATTTCCACATCCAAGATTAACAGCTGGGAAACTGCTACATCTGTAAAATGACAGTGTCGAAGATGCCACAGCTTTGCATGGCACCGGCACAGCGGGGAAGAGGAGCCACCTCAGAGAGGAGAAATGGACACAGGACTCTGAGAGGCCAAGTGACATGCACGTGCTAAGCGTTTGCTGCGCACCAGGTTGGGCTACCCCAGATAGTGGGCCCAAACTACCGACAGAGGTCTTTGGGAAAGATCTACTAACCCAAAGGGAAACAGGAGCTGCCTTTCCCTTCTTTCTCTTTCCTTGCTCAGAAGAATGTGTTCTTTCCCTGAAGAAATACTCCTTTATATAAGTCAAGTATGGAAGGCGAGGATGGAGTAAATATGGGATAAGGAGTTTTCCCAGAAGAAATCAAACTTCTCCCTTACATTTCCTTGGGATGTTTATTTCTGCATGGTAGTCAGTAATTTACAAGGGCTTTAGGCTTCCAACAGACCTGAGTGTGAATTTGCCTGTGAAACCTGGGGCAAGTTAGTTAACATTCTAAGTTGTTTACTCATTCAGTAAAAGGAGATAGCAAGAGAAACCAATTGGTAGGACTGTGGTGAGCATTAAATAAGAAGATGTGTGTAAAGCTCAGCGGCTGGGCATGTGTGAGTGTCCCGTAAATGCTAGTCATTTACATTATTATTAGGGGGAAATTACATAAGTAAGGTTTATCAAGTAGAAAAAGTAAAGAATGAAAGAAAGTAGTCAACATTAAGAAGAAGTGATAGTTTTGTGGGACTTACCTAACATAAGTCTGCTATAATACTTAGTCTAAGTGAATTATTATTTTAAAGAAGCACATTTAACAAAAAGCATGTAAAAATATACTTGGTTTAAAATTTCTTAGATAATGTGAATTACTGTTTAAATGCACTTGATGAGATTGAAATATAGCATTAATATTTTCAAAGCAAATATTTCTTTTAATATGTGTATTGCTAATAGAAATAGTTATCCTCTATATGACAGAAGATTTTTAAATGAAAAATGTCAGAAATGAACAATTCATAAGTTTTAAATTGCACACTGCTTTCAGTAGCATGATCAAATCTCCCACCATCCTGCTCTGTCTGGCCTGGGCTGTGAATCCTTTTACCCGCCTCATGCATCTGTCTATGCTCCCTGCCCTCTCATGATCAGAGGCCTGGCTGCTTGTTCTCAGTTTGAATTTCATGGTATTGAGGTTCTGGTGTGCAAGGAACCTTGATTTTATTTAATTATGGCCCCAAAGCCCATGAGGAGTGATGCCAGCAATTTGGGTATGCCAAAAAGAAGCTGTGGCGCTTCTTTTAAGCAAAAAGATGAAAGCCCACACCATAAAGAGGAAAGGAAAAAACTGTCTGCTGAGGTTGCTAAGAGCTACCATCAGAGCAGATCTTCTATCTGTGAAATGGTACAGAAGAAAAAGAAATCTGTGCTAGTTTTGCTTTTTCATCAGAAACACATCACAGTGTGTGATATATGCTTAGTTAAGAGAAATGGTATTAACTGAAACACATCACAATGTGTGATATATGCTTAGTTAAGAGAAATGGTATTAAATCCGTGGGTGGAAGACGTGAATAAAAATGTTCTGATGGTTGATAATGCGTCGTGCCAGAAAGCATGGCGTCTATGCAAAGATTTCAGCAAAGGATCCCCTGAAAGGAGTGACACCAAGTCATTTGTTGCAAGTAAAGAGTGGTTACGTAGATTTAGGAATACAGAATACAGGTCAGTAGTAGCCCATCGCTGTCTCACGATTGTCACAAGCCTACCTCATGGACTCTACTTGATCCATCACGTAGGCCCCGCACCATCTCACATTATCACAAGAAGGGTTAGTCCAGCACAATAAGATATTTTAACAGAAAGAGACCACATGCACATAACTTTTATTATATCGATTGGTAGTTAATCTCTTTCTGTGACTGCATACCTGGGACTATGCATATTATGCTACATTAAACTTTATCATAAGTATGCAGGGGTAGGAAAAAGCATAGTTTATGGAGGGCTTGGTACTGTCTATAGTTTCAGGCATCCACTGGGGCTCGTAGGATGTATCACCCCCATGGGTAAGGGGCGACTACCGTATACCGCAGTCTGAGAGCAGGAGAAGATGAGATTTTGCAGGAGAAGCCGTGAGGACGGGAAAAAAGGGATAAATTCCTCCTTCCTTTGCCTTTTGTTCTATTTGGGTCCTCAACAGATTGCATGATGCCTACCCACATTGGGCAAGGAATCTACTGAGTCCACAGATTCAGATACTAATGTCGTCTAGAAATACCCTCATAGACACACCCAGAAACGATGTTTGATCTGTGCACCCTGCTCCCTACACAAGTTGACACAGAAAATCAATAACTATAATGACCAAATGGGATTTATCCCAGGAATACAAAGCTGGTTCAATATTCAACAATCAATCACTGTAATCTACCGTGCTAACAGTCTTTAGAGGAAAAACCACATGGTCGTATGAATTGACCCAGAGAAAGCATTTGACAAAATTCACCGTCCATTCATAAAACTTTTTCAGCAAACTGGGAATAAAAGGAAATTTCCTCAGCCAGATAAAAGGCATCTGTGTAAACTTACGCCAATATCGTACTTAATGGGAAAAGATTGAATTTTTTCCCCTACTATCAGTAGTAAGACAAGTATATTCTAAAGAATAGGGATACATATGTAGAAGGCAAAACTCCAAAGCAAAGCAAGTATTGATTATTATCCAATCTAGGATAGCTGTTCCCTCAGGGAAGGAAGGGAGGTAGGCCTTCTGGGGTGCTGACTATGGTTTATTTCTTGACCTAATGGTGGTTCATAGAGCTCATATCACAAAAAATTTGTTAAGTTGTATGCATTTATTGGGTACTTTTCTGTATTATATTTATCAAGAAAATGAAGAAAAAATAAATATTTTAAAATGTAATATTGATTTTATTAGGAGGAATAATTTAGCACCCTATTCCTCAAGACTTTCTACATTTTAATATTAACATAAGCATTTAATAAGCAGTTGAAGTAGTGAATTGCCTTCAAGCATTTTCATTTTCATCAAACCAAGATCATGGTGTAGCTACTCAGCACACAAGAATAGTCTTGGTTTTCTCATCAGCACAGAGAGGGGCTTGTTAGAATACTGTCCTTCCAGGATCCGAGTGGGGTCGGCACGTAGCACACTGACAAACACAAGGGCATCAGACAGTATCTCCTTAATCTGTTCCCAGCTTCAAGCAAACCCTTTCTGATTAAAAAAACAATGTCAGAAATTGGTCTTAATTACCTAAAAGCTTTTTATGTAAGTTCCTTAGGAGATTATTTATAGCAAAGCCATTTAATGTAATTAAGATCATTCCATGTACATTAAGAAAATTATTTTAAAATCTGGCGATGGCTCAAAATATCCTTCCTAATTTTTCAGGCTTCACTTGCCTAAAATGGTGCTTAAAACAAAAATTTGGATCAAGGAATTTTGAAAACACAAGCATGGAGAGAAAATTAAGAGTGGGGAAAAGTCTCATAATTAATCCTAATTAATGTCAGTACTACACAAAAATATAAAATTATGTAAGCAGGCTTTGGCAAATGTTCTTGTAATATAATTTTTTTTTCAGAGTTGGAGAAAGTGGTTTAAAACTTGAGTTTTTATAATTAACATGCATTCACTGTAAAATTTAAAAGTTCTTACTTTGGGACAGAGTCAAGGACCTTCTAAAACATATCGTACAGTAGACTATCTTCGTCTTTTGTTTCACGTGTTCAAATTTTGTTTTTTTTTTTTTTGGAGCTTTTTGGCCGGGGCTGGTTTTGACCCTGCCACCTCTGGTATATGGGGCTGGCGCCCTACTCCTTGAGCCACAGGTGCTGCCCCACATGCTCAAGTTTTAAATTTGAAGGTAGTAAATCTAGAATGCTCTTCTTTGTGATATCTTTTTATCTTTTCTATGCCTACAAATAGTTCCCCATACACATCTCATTTGTCTAATTAGTCTCATTCATTTACTTAGAGCATCTACTACGTGCAGACACTTCTAGATAACACATGAGAAAACAAAACAGACAAAACTCCTGTCCTTGTGGAGCTTATTTCTAAAGGGAAGAGATAAAAAGCATTGCAAGTATATGACATATTAAAAGGTAATAAGGGCACGTGGGTTGATTGCACATCTTGGTGATTGTGAACATGAATAGATTAATAAACCATGGTATACATTCACCATGGAATACTATTCAGCCATAAAAAACGATGGAGACTTTACATCTTTTGTATTAACCTGGAGAGAGTTGGAGAACATTCTACTTAGTCTAGTATCCCAAGAGTGGAAAAGCAAGTATCCACTGTACTCAATACTAATATGAAACCAGTAGAGAAACAAATACACAACCACGCAAGAGAAAAATCACATTTAAACTCAAGTGGGGGAGGGTTTTGGTGTGCTCTCACCTAACAGGCACAATGTAGAAGTATACGGCACACCTCCTGGGTGGGGGCACAACTACAACTACACCTTGGACTCTACCTAACAAACACAAAAAATGCAACCTAATCGTCTATACTTCATATTAATCTGAAAAAAAAAATTTTTTTTGAGAGTCTCACTATGTCACCCTCCATAGAGTGCTATGGCATCACAGCTCAAAGTAACCTCAAACTCTTTTGGGCTTAAGCAATTCTCCTGCCTCTGCCTCCCAAGTAGCTGGGACTACAGGCACCTGTCACAACGCCCGGTTAGTTTTTGGCTTTAGTTGTCCTTGCTGTTTGGCTGGCCCAGGCTGGGTTTGTGGAGATTATAAACAAAGTGGTAAGAGTAGCCCTCATGGAAGGAAATGACATTTAAGAAAGACGATTTAAAGGAGATCAGAGAGTAAATTGCAGAGATCCATGGGGGAAGAACATTCTAGGAAAAGAGAACAGCATGTGCAAAGTCTCTGAGCCCAGAAGGTACTTGGAATAATTAAGGAATGGTCCAGAATTCACTAGGACTGGAGCAGATCAGTGAACAAAGGGAAGAATGGTCAGGGATGTGTTCAGAAGATTAAGGAAGGTCTTGCTCAACGTTGTACCATCTCTGCCACATACTCTGGGTGAAATTAGAGCCATTGGAGGGTTCATGCTAACACTCGGATTTTGACAGCATCACCATGGCTGCTCTATTGAAAATAGTCTCTGGGGAAACAAGGGATCTGTCAAGAGGCTATTGCAGTAATGCACGTGAGGTGTGAAGGGGGGACCACTGCATAACTGACGGGTGGTAAGAAGCAGTCGGAGTTTGGATATGTGCTGAAGATAGAGACAATACAATTTTCTGATGGAAAGATGGAGTTGTCATCAGCTGAGATGAAGAAGAATATGGGTAGAGGACCAATGGACAAGATTAGATCAGATTTGACATGCTAAGGTGAGATGCCTATTTGACAATTCAATGACAATGTTGAGTAGTGTACTGAGTTGTGTACTGCCCCCAGAATTCACATCCACCTCGAATCTCAAAATACTATCTTATTTGGAAAATAGCTCTTTGCAGATGTAACTAGTTAAAGTGGGTCATGCTGGATTAGGTTGGGCCCTAAATCCAGTGACTGGTGCTTTTATAAGAAAGCCAGGTGAATACACAGAGACACACGGAGCACTCCATGCCAGGGTGGAGCAGAGAGTATGCCAAGGATTGCCAGCGAGCACAGAAGCCGGGGAGAGGCGTGGAACAGCTTCACTCTCAGAGCCTCTGCAAGTAACAGACCTTGCTGGCACCTTGAATTCACTTTTGGTTTTCTGAACTGTGAGAGAATAATTTTCTGTTTTAAGTTATCCAGTTGGTAGTAATTTGTTATGACAGCTCTAGGAAATTAAATAGGCAATTGAAACTATGAGAGGGAAGTTTAGGCAAAAGGTCTGGATTGGACATATAAATTTGTAAATTGGGAACTTGCAGGCAGTATTTAAAGTAATCAAATGTCAAGCAAATTTAAGAAGAGAATTAGGGAAGAGAAGAGAACCAAGCACTGAAGGCAAGGGCCCTCAGTGTTAAGAGTTTGGAAACATGAGGAGGAACCAGGTAAGGAAAGTCACCAGTGAGGTAGGAGGGAAGACCTAAGATGTGACATCCTAGAAGTCAAACAAAGATGTCAAGTGAAGCGAAAAGTCTTTCAGATAAGGGTGGTCAGCTAAACCATCGTGCAAGATAAGAAATTAGAATTTAGGGCAGCCCCTGTGGCTCAGTGAGTAGGGCGCTGACCCCTTATACTGAAGGTGGCAGGTTTGAACCCAGCCCCAGCCAAACTGCAACAAAAAATAGCCAGGCATTGTGGCAGGTGCCTGTAGTCCCAGCTACGTGGGAGGCTAAGGCGAGAAAATCACCTAAGCCTCGGAGTTGGAGATTGCTGTGAGCTGTGACGCCATGGTACTCTTCCAAGGGCGATAAAGTGAGACTCTGTCTCAAAAAAAAAAAAAAAAAGAAAGAAAGAAAGAAAATGAGAATGTGGCCTGGAATGGATTAATATGATGGTCATTTGGCAAATGTGACAAAGCGTTTTGCTGGGGTACTGGGAGGGAAAGCCTGATTCTTTTTTTTGAGGGGGGGAGGATGTGAGCAAAGGAATTGTAAATAATAACTGTAGCAAAACAATGTTATTTTGCTTTAAAAAGGAATAATCAAAATAGGGTCTCTGGCACTCTGGGAAGCTAAGCTATGTGGATTTCTTGAACTCAGGAGTTCAAGATCAGCCTAAGCAAGAGTGAGACCCTGCCTCTACTAAAAATAGAAAAATTATTGGGGTATTGTGGTGGGCATCTGTAGTCTCAGCTTCCTGGGACTGAGGCAAGAGGATCACTGGGGGCCAAGAGTTTGAGGTTGCTGTGAGCTATGAGGCCATGGCACTCTACCCAAAGCAACAGAGACTCTGTCAAAAAAAAAAAAAAAAAATAATAGGGTTTCTGGAGAAGTTAATGGGGTCAAGAGAGGATTATTTTAAAACAGAAGAAGTACAGTATACATACATATCTATGTAAATGAAAAAGGGAGTCAGAAGAAAGTTAAAACTCAATCTGAGTAGGAGATTCAGGGAATAAGTGATGACTTGTGTATGGGAGAAGTGATGTGCATCACAGGAGTGAGGAATCACACCTGAGTACTGAGTACTTGAAATGTGGGAAGTCCAAATTGAGATGTGCTGCATGTATAAAATACACATCAGATTTCAAAAACTTTAGTACAAGAAAAAAAGAATATAGAAATAGTTTATTAGGAGGTTAAGAAGGGAAGGTCGCTTTGAGGTATCAAGTTTGAGACAAGTCTGGCAAACAAGCAAGACCCTATTGCTAAAAAATATTAACTGGTGTGGTCGCACACAACTATAGTCCTAGCTTCTAGGGAGGCTGAGGCAGGAGGATCTCTGGAGCCCAGGAGTTTGAGGCTGCAATGAGCTACAATCAACTGGATGACAGAGTGAGACTCTGTTTCAAGAAAAAAAAAAAAGCTTATTAATAATAACTTTTGTTGATTACATGTTGAAATGATAATATTTTGGACACATTAAACTAAATGAAAGATACTAAAAATTGTTTTCATTGGTCAGCGCCTGTAGCTCAGTGAGTATGGTGCTGGCCCCGTATACCAAGGGTGGCGGGTTTGAACCTGTCCCCGGCCAAGGCATTGTGGCAGGCGCCTGTAGTCCCAGCTACTTGGGAGGGTGAAGCAAGAGAATCACCTAAGCCCAAGAGCTGGAGTTTGCTGTGAGCTGTGACAGCACAGCACTCTACTGAGGGCAACAAATGAAGACTCTGTTTCTAAAAAAAAAAAAAATCGTTTTCATCTGTGTCTTTTCATCATTTTCATGTGGGTATTAGAAAATTGAAAGCTCCATTTGTGCCTCGTGTTCTATTTCTATTGGACACATATGCTCTAGGGCCGCTGTGAAGAAACTGGCCTCAGTTAGGAGCAGGGACAGTTTGTCTAAAATAACAAGATGGAAAGCAGAATATAGGAACATGAATGTTATTTGTTGAGTAGAGGGGGTAGTGGGTGCTTGAAAATGGTTTTGATTTTTCTCAGTGAAGCAGGAAGCAAGATTATTCGTAAGTTGAATTTAATTAATTTGTATAGAATTTATTTTAGTATGGTGTATAAGGTTAGGTGCTAAATAATTTCCCCCTGTTGGGCTATGTTTTTCCACCATACAAAAAACAAGAGGGAATTGTTGGGCCCTGCCATGTGCCTGAGGCCTAGTGCAACTTCCGGAGCCTGACTAGAAGTAGATCCATCCAGCTACTTCCAGGTAGCAATGACTCAGCAAGGCCCGGCCTGAAACTGCCTCTACCTAGATACAGCCAATGTGGTACCATGCCACTGGCCCGACCCTGTCACTCACCTCTTCCCCCGCCTTCTTTCCCTGCCCCTTCCCCACGCTCTATATAAGCTGCTGCTTGACACAATAAAGTTGAGTTCCTGCTTTAAAAAAAAAAAAAAAAATCAAGAAGGACTATTAAAATCATTTTTAAAAACTTAAAAAAAAAAAGTAGGTAAAGAAAAAGAGTTAATATTTATAAATATGCCATTTATGTTGAGATATTATAGGTGTAAAAATTACTAATAAAATTATGACGTGCTGAAATTTAAAAAAAAAAATAATAATAATAATTTCCCCCTGTTAAATTATGCACTGGCTGACAGACAAAATAGACTCCTCCTGATGGGTAACGGAGGTGCTCAGGTTAAAACACATCCAAGCAGCCATGGCTGGGTGAGGGAGCAGTCACATAATTCTGTGTTCTGAAATAGATGTAAAAATGTCACCGGACCTCTCTCTCTACAAACAAGCCAGACTAGCTCTGTTTTTGGTGCTAAGATAAACTTCATCCTGACCTTCCACACACTCCAACCTGTTCTTTGAAAGAAACATCTGACAGGGACTTTGGGTGGGCTTGGAAACCATCCAATCAGGGCTCAACTACTTTAACCACGCCCACTGAACAAATTTGAATCATTCATTAGCATAAATGGACCTGATTGGGAACCAAAGTCAGAACTTTCTCTGAGTCAGACCCTATCTTTTTCTTCTGCACATCTCATGGTCATTTGTTAACACCTCAATTAACAATTTTTCCCAGCACCATTCATTAAATAAGAATTCTTCCTCGTTAATGTGTGATGCCTCATTTTTTATAAAGCAAATTGTGTGATCTGTTTCTGAGCTGTCTACTGACGTGATGATCTGTCCCTCATTGATTTAATTATTGTGGCTGTATAATACACTCTGTATGTTAGGAACAACCGTCCTATCCCTTTCCTTGCTCCTTAGCAGTTTAGATGAAATTTTAAGATATTTTGCCAAGTTCCAAAAACTGTGCAGTGGGGAATTTGCTTGAAATTACTCTCTAAATCTATAAGTTAATTTGGGGACAAGGGACTTCTGTTTTGCCAATTAGTGTCTTGGCTTATCTTTCCACGTAGTAAATCATTTTTCTTTCTCTGTAATTTGATAATTCTTCCTCATACAAACATCACACATCTTTTCTTCTTCCTTGGGATTTAGACTTGAGGCTTGTATTGCTATTACAAATACAGTCTATAGGTGCCTGCCTCCCCCCTACCAATTGGAGTTTCTCATTGGTAAGGACCAGTACTGGAGTACTGGAGTTGTGTGTATGGACCTTGAATTTACCACTTATCAAGAACCTACTGTGTTTCAGGCCTTGTGCAAGTGCTAACCTTCAGAATAAGCCTGAGGAAACTGAGATCAATTAATTTGTTATTTTAATAGTTTTTCAGTTCATTCTCTGAAGTTTCCTCTGAATGCAATTATATTGTCTGCACAAAATGATAACCATGCCTTTACCCGTTCTATAATTACACCTTTTATTTCCTTCCTTTGCCATCTTTCAAGGCAAACTGAACATCATTTAAATCTCCTTTAATGACTCAGGCACATCATTATCGAGACTACCTACCAGGCATTTGCAGCAATACTGCAAATAAGTTATGTTGAGCTGTTGCCCCTAATTGAAACTGCTGTGTCTGCTATTATTTTCCTAGGTATTACTTCTGTTTCTTAGCCTGTACTTCACCTATTATGTAGTTTCTATTCTGATAAATAATAAACTGTTAAGCTAGTAGGCTTAATTTTAGACTAATTTCCACAAGGAAAGAAAAAAGGTAAAATATCTATGTAGTTGGAGGGTTCCATGGGAAAGTGGTGTTCACAGCAGCTGTTTTGTGTTCAGAGACACTCTCCAGCTTACCTTGGACAGGTGGGAGTATCAAAAACCTGACCTCTGGTAAGGGAATGCTCTTGCACTAAATTTTATTTTAAAATAACCAGCATGAGAGTTAGAAAACATGGCTTCTCATTTCTATTATGAATTTGAAATATTCCTCACTTCTACCTTCTGGGTCTCAACTAGAAAATGGCTAGGAGTAGAATGACAATGTTAATATCATTCCTTTGTGTATCATGTTACAGTTTTCTAGACTGTTTCACATGCATTTATTTTATCTGTCCCTTATACTAATCATCTTAAACAATCATGCCAGGAACTGTCCTTCTCATTTTATAGATATGAAACACTGAAGCTCAGGAGCCTGGGTATTTCTTATAGGTACAGACTTGCAGGTATTTCTAGAGATTGAGCCTGAGCCTTGATCTGATATTTCCTAGTTCACTGCTCTTTCCTCACTGTGCTTTTTACACCTTAAAATCCATCAAAGCAAATGCCCATAGATGTTACTAGTTAGCTGGCAAAACCTACCACTGGTAGATTTTTGTCAGGCTTACAGGAGGAATGGAGAACATTCTCCCCCATTCTCCACCATCAGCACCCAAACCTAGGGTACTCCAGGTTTTCTAGGGTAGTTTTTACCCCCAAAGTGAGCTAACTCCTTATTCCCAGGGCCTGGGACCTGGTTTTCTGGGAGAGTGTTATGTGAGAAATGTAGAGCCAATTCTAAAGTTAGAGGGCACAGTCTTCAAAATGACCCCCGATTCAGACACCAACTGCAGTTTTACAGGGTTCTCAAAATCACTCCCCGATTTGGTATTCTCAGAAACACAGAACTCACTGAAAGCTGTTACATTCACAGTTATGGTTGATTACAGGGAAAGAATACAGTTTAAGAGTAGCCAAAAGGAGACACACATTTTCCCCGTGGAGTCAGGATGTGTGCCACCTCAAAATGTGACACTGATGTGTGACAATAGAGAATTGGCAACTGAGGAAGCTCCCCCAAGCCCAGTGTTCAGTTTTATTGGAACTCCACTGCATAGGCATGATTCATTGATTGGTTGGTTGGTTGCTTGATCTCAGTCTCCAGGAGGCTGACACTGGGTAACCCCAAGCCCCAACCCAAAGTCACATTGCTGGTCTTTCTGGCAAGTCCAGCCCCAGCCCCAGCCCTAAGGCTGCATGAAAGAGGCCAGTCCCCACTCTAAATTGCTTTGACTACCCACTGTGACCCAAGGCCACCAGACAAAGAAAGACACTAGACGTTATCTTCCAGAAACCAAGGACAAAAGCCAGACTTCTTTCAGAGGTTAATTCTTCACTACATAGTGACATTTCATTGCTTCCTGTGTAGTCAGGAAGAGAACTGAAGGGCTTCACCTCAGGGGATTGGACTTTTGGAAGACAGAAATCACTTTGGCTGTGTCTGAAATACATGATTCTTTAGCTCTCTAACTGTAGGACTCACCCTACAGTTGGGAAATAGCCCTTAACGAACCAGTAACATAAGCAGAATACTCCAGGAGGCCTTGATTCTCTAATCAGCAGCTCAAATCACGCTGAGATTGCACTTAATGTGTCATCCAAATTTCATGCAAACCCAAATTTCATTTAAATGTAAAAACAAAGATAACAGAGTGTATCCTAGTGAAATGTGCCTCTCTTCCAATCATGGTGCTCTTTCCCTAGCACTCAAAATTCCCATCCTGCTGAGAGGTTACCCTACATCACCTTCCCAAACAGCAGAACTATCAGAGAAGCCAACTATTTTTGACAAGCTTCGTCAGTACGCTTCAGATACAAAGTGCTCAATGAGCAAGAAAGATCTCCTTGGGGCCAGGCACTGGACTGGCATTTAAAGGCAAATTGGCAATGTGATCTCTCCGGGGTCTAGCAGTCTGGAAGGGCAGAGAAAGGCACACAGGTAACCCAAGGATTGAGAGAAGAGATAGTGCCAGATAGACTCACCGTAAAAGAATTGAGAAAGAATAGAGAACCAAGAGATGAATCCAGCTATTTACTGTTATTTGATCTTTGACAAGCCAATTAAAAACACTCAGTGGGGAAAAGATTCCCTATTCAACAAATGGTGCTGGGTGAACTGGTTGGCAACCTGTAGAAGATTGAAACTAGACCCACACCTTTCACCATTAACTAAGATAGACTCTCACTGGATAAAAGA